>DWJZ01005000.1:0-14628 GCA_018249125.1 Asbolis capucinus
CTGGTCTCTTTGAATGAGAAGATTAAGGCCATAGTCCACCACGCTGGCCAAGTGCGGATTGGCACTTCACACACCTTTGAGTTTTGCAAACTCCGCATGCAGGTTTCCTCTCAATGTTTTCCTTAACCGTTATAGCGAGTGACATTTAAATGCTTAAAGCGCACATAACTCCGAAAAGGTCAGAAGTGCGCACACTGGGATTCGAACTTGGGTCCCCAGAGTAGAAAGCCGAATTCTTAACTACTAGGCTATCACCACCACCATCTACCACTAGGCTATATATATATATATATATATATATATATATAATATATTATATATCGAGTACACACACATAACTAACAATTGTGTTTGAAATTATTTTTGCAGGAATCATCAAACGCGGTGCGATGTGCAATCTTCAGCATTCGACACGTGAAGACGCGCAGTGGACAGACGCTGCTCCACATGGCGGTGGACAGACGGACGCCGGTGGACGACTTTCACACTAGTGACGTGTGCCAGTGAGTTTATATTGAAATAGCCGACTAAGGAGCAGACAACGTGATGCTAAGTGGTGGCTGATTATAATCAAGAATCACTAAATAATGATGCGGTTTCGAAGGAAAAAAGAATTGTTTGTCTCGCGCCCGGGAAGTTGTCTGATGGCTGATTTAAGAAAGGTGTTATGTAGCTGGATGGGAATTGACAAATAATAGTAAATTTAGCATGTTTCTACCTTATACATGGACAATGGTTATAAAATACTTTTTAACCCAGTAAACTGCTTTGTTCCCGTGGGATAATAGGTTGAAATTAGTATCGCAATTCTGAAACCACCCGACAACTCTTCTTCCGAAGCGAAGCGAGGGCAATTTCTGGTTTTGATGTATGTAGTTTTTATATATTTTGATATATCATTTTATTATCCATCAAATTTCACAAAACTGAAATCAATATTAACATTCGTAGATTTTAATGCTAAAACTTAAATATTTGTTATTTTCATTATGTTCTATTATTTTTTTAAAGTGATACTTATTATTTTATGTTTTGTTATTTTTGTTTTTAAGTTTTGTTTTTGTTTTTTATTTTATGTTGACTGACGCATCCAATTGTCAGATTCCCATGCACTAGGACGACTCGGTTGCTGCTGGAGTGCGGCATGCAGGTTGATGCTGCTGATGAGATCCTGAGGACTCCGCTGCTCGTCGCGCTCCTGTCCTTCCAGGTCTACGAGGTTAGAGGTATGTATAGAATCTGTTTTGTTTTTCGTTTAATTACTTTGTTTGACATCTATGGTATATGTAAATTTAAAGAATCATGCTTTTACTGCTATGGCTTTTGACTATAATAGAGATAGTCATAGAGTAACTACGTATGACATTATAATGTGACAATTTATAAATTGGATTCTTTATATGATATAATATTTCATGAAATTTCATTATTTTTGTCATTATGTTTGGTATATTCATCTTAATTTTTTTAGGTTTTAATACATTTAAAATACATAATTTGGCATTTTTTTTGTCACATTAAACTCGTCTCAATCTCAGCGACGGCTGTTGAAAGACTAAATGATAAGTGTATTAAATGGTATAGTTTGTTGGGTTGCGATTTTAGGTCGCTGATGTCATATTTATAGTTTTTTTTTAATTTTATTTTCTTCAATATAAATACACAATACATAAAATTTTGCATAGTATTATAGTAAAGTTATAAGTTGATCTGTAAATAAAATGAAATAAATAATATTATTGGGTTGTAATTAATTTGATCCTGTATGGTGTTGCAGAGGACGAGGGTGAGAAGTGGGGCGAGGCGCTGTGTGACGTGGTCTGTGAGTTGCTCTCGAAGGGTGCTCACGTTGATGCCGTCGACTACGACGGGATCACACCGCTCGTCGCTTCTATCGGAGGTCAGTCAACATGATCGTTACTACCGCTATCATTATCTCCGTTTTCTTTATCATTAACTTTGTTAGCATGTTTTTGTTATATTCTGTAGATTATTGACCAGTATTCAAACGTAAATCTTTTATTTCATGTGGGTATTTTCAATATATTTAATACCATCATTTTGATTCTACCGTCGTTTCGAAAAGATGCAATAATAATTAGACAAGCTTGAATATGCTTTTACTAAGCTAGTGCACTTTACCATCAAAGACTACGTCGCCACTTATCATCAGGTGGTTTCTAAGTCAAGCACTAACTTATTTAATATTTAAAAAAAACAGCAGAAACTGCGAAAGATTCCATCTGATGGTAATCGATGCTGTCACTCCTGCCTCACTCTTGACTTGGAGAAGAGTAATCGAACAGGAACGCTAACGCGGGCAACTTATTCCAGTTCTTCGTGGTACGCGTGATGAAAGAAGACGCAAAGCGAAATGGCGGTACTGGCGGGATGTCTATGACGAAGGGATGGATATGTGATAATGTTTACAAGTCGTTATTGTTGCAACCGGCCATACGTCTATGTTCACCTCGTATCAATTTCATGTCACTACTCTCGCTCGAACAACGTCAGCCATATTGACACATTACATGTCACATTTCCGATTGTGTATTGTCTTTGAGGCTAAATAAAACATTGCAAAAAATGAGGATTTATTATTTACAAATACAATAGTTATTGTTCCGGAAGTTAAAAGCTAAATAACTCTTATTTTCAAAATTATGTGTGCTAGAAATTATGAATAATCTTGAAGAACACGTGCAGACACCTGAGCTCCGTAAAGTTCACAATATTGGGTTAAATCTAACAGTCCCTACTTGAACCACTTGCTGGACAGAGGAGATCCGATCCCAAGAATGCACGTTATGAGTTGCAATTATGATATAAGGTTATATTTGGATTTCAGGTCCAGCAGAAGCAATAGTTCGTTCAGCGATCAGACCGAGGCTAACCTGCCTGGCGGCCACCTCACTGGCCCGAGCTGGTAAGAAGTACCACCCTTCGCAGGTGCCCAAAGTCCTTCACGGCTTCCTGACTATGCACGGAGTCGATCCCATACGGGATTAACTGGCCACATAATTCAGTATTCCATTTCCTAATTCGTAATTTGATTTGGAATTCGCGAAGAATTTAGTTTTCTTCGGAATGTATGCGTATGCTGCCAGTACAGATAGTAAATCTGATAGTGCCAATGAAAATTTCTAACGTGTGCACCGGCACAAAATATACGCAACTAGCGTTCTGAATTACGTATGGTTTCTATCGATTTCGGGCTAGCATTCGAAATGTATGTACATACGAAATGTATATCGGAATTGGAAAAAAGAATGTACAACACTTTCGTTTGCAAAAAAGCGACAAAGTGAAAGTAATGCAATCTATATTGATTTGTAGCATTTGTTTATGCGAATACGGAAATCGAATTTGAAATTCGAATACGGTAAACTAATGTTAGTTTTACATGTGGCCAGTTTTAAAATATATAAGATCGATTTTACATTAACAAGTCTGATTGGGAATGAATAGCTTTGGACTGGTATTGGATCGTGTTTATTTCAATGATAATAAGGTTCATTTTGATGCTGATGGGCTCTCAAAGATATTATTTAAAATATTGACTTATGTTTAAAATAATGCTATTTACTACGTTGGTAGAAACTGTATAGATCTAAGTAGTTCTTACTTTTATTATCGGAAAATTACATTTGAACGGTTATTTGCAGAAGTAAATGATACGGGAATTGGTCCAAAGTTTGTCTTAAGGTGTTAAAAGAATTGTACTAAAGTATGTACTTGTGCAAGTGAGAACCGATACAAATTTTGATTTTTTTGTCTCTTTTCTGTAAAAAATGCCGTCTCTTCATATTCAAAGGACAATACTTTTTTTTAACTCAATATTAAGTTATGAACATGTTCATTTAAATTTGAAATGAGAAAGAATTTTCAAATGTTATGTGCCAATTAAAAAGATATGTTAATACTGTTCAAAATTATATCTTTACGTTTATGGAAACAATTTTAACTATGTTAGCTGATCGGTTCTGACTATGATAGCTGTGTTTTTCAGTAAAGAAGCTGATCATCAAACATACTTTTAATATAATGTCAGGAGCACAAATTAGTTTAATTGCTTACTGAAAGCATAGTGTAATGGTATGTACAGAGTTGAATTAACACAGAGTTACTCGACTGACGTTGAACGTTGACGTTGAACTGATGGGTTCGATTATAATTTTGCAATTATTTATAGTTTTCTTTAATCATTAGTAATATTCGTAAATGTACATTCGTGTTTTTTTCATGTATATTAATTAAAAATATAATAAATTAACATCTATTGTATATATTTTTCGTTATCTGTGACATATAAATTGATATTGTATTTTTACGAATTTGTAAGGAATATTATTATTAATTTTGTATATAATATCGTTTATTTTCAACGTTTAAACGTGGCTTAAGCGGTTTAGTTTAATTATTTGACTGATTTAAGACTCGTATGCCATAATATTTGCGATGTCCTCGTGCAAGGATTATACATTTTGTATCTTACTTTAAACGAAGATAAATCGCGCATTTATCTGAATACCTTAGAAACCTTAAAAATACCTTAGAAAGAGTAAGGGTTGATATAACACAGATAATGTAAACCATAGACTTATTATCCAGGGTTGCCAAAAGCAATGTATACAATTTTGGTACATTTAACTTCTTGCGTTTGGAATCATTGATTAAATATTTAGGTATATAAAATATCAGTAATTAATGATAAGTATGAATCTTAGTTAAATATGTTGATGTATTATCTTTATTAAAATTAAAACTGTCTTCGCAAGGCTCAGTTGAGTGTATATCTGAAAAGTTATTTATCTGCTTCTACTTCATTCATCCATCCATCAGCCTTTAGCTGTCTACTATTGGACATAGGTTTGCTAATTTGAGCCACTGACCAGTCCTGAGCCTTTTGAATCTAGCGGATACGCTCTTCGGGTCATCAGTCCACCTGTTCGGGGGGCTCCTTCTTCGTCAACTATCATAAGTCATTTACTTCATGTTAACACATTAGCCGTGCGGTTGTGACATGTAAATAAAGAAATAAAAAAAAAAAAAAAACTATGTTACATTTTTCACCAGCCCGTACTCTTTCTAAGGATATCGATATTAAATCATAAAGATATGTCAACAGGGTCGGCAGTGTTCAGACTCTAGTGGATATAGTACGGTGGCTCAAAACGATCATTACTATTATATGAAATTGTATCGATTTTAATCGATTTAAGCTATTGTATATGTGATAATGTACGTTAAGTTAATAAGTTTAATGTTTTTTATAATAAAAACAATTTGGTTTACCATTTCTTGACAAATTTCATGGTGATGGATTTCGTTTTTAATTTCGGTATGTGTCAAATGATAATATCGATAAAGAAATATTTTTATTGTAACAGTTTAGAAGTTGTTACATTATATCGATATTTTATATAGATCCCAAATGATTCCTTACTATTTTGCTACCTTAGTTGTAAAATAACAAAGTAAAATTTACTTAAATGGCTATACTTACCGAGATAATAATTTCGGGAAGGAGATTGTAACCGGTAATGTGGATTGCGGAAGACATAAGAGAGAAGCGTCAGATAGATACAAGAATTGGTATGACTCGGGAAAATCGTCGGTCATGAAGAAGAATTTTCTCACAAATACTCGATGATGAGGTGACTAAAGAGGTAGATAAATTATACGTCTTTGGAATATCAAAAAAGGAAAATATTGATATCATTTGAAATTCGAGAATATCTACCCACTTCTCGCATCTTTGTCCGGTCGAAATATGTATACCAAATGTGAAAAGAGGTTGATAGGTGAAAAGATGTTTTGGAATTTTAGTGAGTGGTGAAATCTAATTTGTCAAGGAGATGTAAATTTAATGAGTTTATATGTGCATGCTTAGTAAATAATTGCTTCATACGAAGTGTATCTAGTCGTATAATAGCTTTCTTTTCTCTTTCTAACTTCGCGAACCCCAGTATTCATAATCACAACTTGCGATACTGGCGCCGCCGTGTGAAAATAGTGAAAACATGCGCGAAAAACACCTTACATACTCGTATCATATCCTCACTTACATCCGTCGAACATAATTAATAAATAAAATTATTCACAGATATATTTGAGCATTAATATGATACGTTTCTCTAAAGTGATGAGTGAACTGTTTAATATGATAAAGAGGCAATCAAACCCATTTATTTTTATTAGATTACTTTCGAACAGATTTTGAGGGATAGGTTTTATTGAAATAAACTATACCTATATTTTAGGAATTGCTTTCAATGACCTTATGGGTCCACAGGCACTATTAATAGTATTGTTTATGAATACGGGGGTTAACAATATTCTTTTAATAATACTATTGATGTAGGTTTCGATGTTTAAAGAATAAAAGATGGAAAACTATTCAATTATGTTAGTTGTATAAAAAATGATCAGTGTCGTATGTTTGTTCGTAGACATGAAAAATAATTGTCTATTGTTTAGGCTACTAATTGTCGTAAATAAATGAATACGATTAGCAGAATTAGGATGCAAAGGTAATGTTATGTAAATATAATAAGCTGGCTTCCCACGGTGCTCAATTTTTAAGATGACCGACTCTTCAAAACTTACTACTTTCGCACGGGTTGGAATTTGTTTGTTAACTGCGTAGGGAACTGACTGCGCGTTATTTAGCACATCGCTGCATAGATTTGCCACCTCTGACGTATTTAGCGTGTGCTAATTGTGAGAGAATTTTGGAAATCGGTCTCCCAGTTTGAGTTTATTTGTTATAGATATACAGATATACAAAAATTCAAATTTTTCCTCATTATAATATTAATTTAGAAATATATAATTTGTAATGTTGATGACACACGACACCGACGCTTCCACGGTACCACGGACGTTTTTCAACGGTGCGATCTTTAGTAAGTCACAGTACCGTGGGAAGCAGCCCTTATATAACATTATGTTATAGTTATCGGTGACTCTATATATTAAAATAAAAAGTACAATATGCTGTATTGAACATATTACTTTCGCAGATATGACGTCACTAGTCTTGAATTTAGTAAATATGAAATTTTTATCATATCATACATAGATACTTTAGATAATTAAATGTAGTGATTATAAATACGGCTTAGATTTTATGACATTATCCCATATCAAATGTGATTTTTTAAATTATCAGCTGGTATTATTCCCTATATTATTTATCTAATAACAAAATCTTATTTGACATTTCAAATGCAAGGAGTATTCACGGTTTTTTCGTTTTTTATGCTTAGAAGGATAACTAAGGTGCCAGTTCTACGGTTTTTTATAATTATGTGCTTCCAACCAAGATTTGTTTATAATGGGTGAAGCAATAACACTGTTTTATGACTTTTTGACTTATGGATAGATAATATGCCGAGACCGCCTTAGATTGACATTGACATCTGTCAATTGTGAACTGTCAAAAGTTTGTCAATGTCGTTGTCAACTTCACCAATTATGATTAAGATCAGTATTGCTAAAAATACGATAAACGTGAGTATTCTGTGCATGCAAAATTGTATAAATTTGATCCTTTTTCATTTCTATATATGTATTTACTAAATAAAATGTGTTTCCTGGTATATCTTGAATCTGAACTGTGAAGTTTATTATAATTAAGTTTATTTTTATATTAACCTAAAAATATTTTTGTAACTAAAGTTTGTACTTATTTTATGTACCTGGTCGTTGTACAATATAATATTATATATCTATATGTTTAGAGAAATAATGGTAAATTAATACTATTTCAAAATAGTTGGTACGGAAAAGGGACGGTCCAGAATTTTAACACCTTAATCTTCGTACATCAAGTACTTTTATCAAAAATTTACGGCTCACCGCAGAATATTTAAGATGTATCCGATCCCTATTTTTAATATTATTTCGTCATGTCATTTATTATTAAATAAAACTGACATAGAACTGACAGACAACAAGATAAAGCAATTGGTTGTGTAATATGGGGAATATGAATAAACATTGTATTTTTCATGGTTCTTTAAAAATGATTTACGATATTTTTATATTTTTGCCGTAATCTGTGCTTGGGTAATGGTAATACCCAAGGTTTGGGTAAATGATATAACATGTTAATATGTTGTGATGTGATGATCTTCAGTAGGAGATAAATGGACCGTCCCTTTTTTTATGATTAAAAGAAAAAAAAACTTGCTTTTTTAATCAAACAACGGATAATACTAGGCAGGCAAATAGGTTAATTAATATGGAATTATAAGTAAAGAAATGTAGATCGAAATATTTCTCTCCTCAACTATCCTGGTAAATGTCATTTTCTATTAAATTAAAATTTAATTTGGTAATTGTTATTGGTGTATTGTTCCTATTATTTATTAATTTGATATTCGCAAATCAACGCTAAAGTCACAAATTACATATTAATTTCCCGAATGAAAAATATACTTTAATGATGTTCAAAGTTAAATATCATTAAAATTTAAAAAAAAATAACTTTTGGATCTAAATAATTTTATGTGTATATAATTATGTATAGTATGTGAATAGATGTTAGGAATGTCTCTGTAAGAGCACTGAATGTGATGTATTGTTTGTAGAGCGGATTGTCTGGGTGCGTTCGGGAACTTCGGTTTATGTGTTAACTTGTGCGACAGTGACAAAATGTCGCAGTGACATTAGTGCGACAAGAAGTGGCAGTGACAACAATGCGACAAGAAGTCGCAGAAGGCGTGGATAATGGTTATCTATGTGTTTTCATACAAATTTGTATCAGTCAGTATTGTGCGACATTTTGTCATGTCGTACTTGTGAATAAACACTTAGGGACATAATGTCACAAAAATTATGAAATATGTGAGTCTTTGTTTGTAACGCACCTATATTGTACATAAAGAATATTATTTATCATATTTTTGTCGGATTCGAACTGAAATAAATCGTATAAACGATTGCTGTTTTTTATTTATTCTTCTTTTATTGTATACAAGATGTCTACAAAGTTAGTCGCCAACATGTCTGCAGTATTTAAACCAAAAGATTTTCAACAATGACTTAGCTGACCGAGCTTAACATATCGTCTGATGCTCGGGATCGATCATGATGTCTTGCTACTATTGTCTCGTAAATTAAAATGTCTTCAAGTCAAAAGTGAATAGGCTTCTACTAAGTTAGTACGACTACATTGCTATCAGTGGAGATGGTAAGTCATCAGAGAGTAGTCGAAGGCTTATTTAACGTAAAAAATATTGTCTACAATTCCTGTTGGCTACACCAATCAAGAATTTTTTATAAGTACAAAAGTTTGGCCTAATCCAAATGAAGCTACTCACGAACAATTTGCTCGATAGAAATCATAATAAACAAACAAAATTCTAAGAAGCAAAAAGAATTATTCTACAATCGTTTATAAATTAACAGATCTCTCAAACGTCATCGATAAAGATCAAATCAACTAATTTTCGAAACATAATTTCCTATACATTAAAATTCTGTATACAGGTAATTACATTTTTTGTGGCAATTAAAAAAAATATTACATGAATCTTACATACATCTTAGTGTAATTAGCGATCAAGCGCCGTGAGAGAAAAATAAAAAATACAATGAGGTTACCACGCCGGAAATTATTAAGAGGCATCCGGTGCCGTGGCAAACCGTCTTGAAGGTCTCAGCGCCGGCAGTGGGCGCTAGTGGCCGGTAGTGGCGATGCTATCAAAATAATTATGGCATCATCATTAATAACGTTTTTAGGTAACCACTAAAACGATAAATGCTTATACATCCAATCTTCTGGAGGATTCTCTGCGATACAGGTGACCCAATCCAAAAAAAAAAAATCCTTTAATATGACCAGAAGACATAAATATATTTATCTGTTAAGTAATATCTGCCCCGGCTGAAAACGAATCCCCTATACCAACCTTTTCTTACATGAGGGCCTCAAATATTACAAGGATATTGATGCGGGCCACATTTGTCGTCGTCGGAGGATCACAACTCTAATTTACGTTATGCAAATCGGGTTTGTGGTCTCCACCGCAGTGGCTCGCGTGTCCTGGTTTGCCGACCTGTATCCTTAACTATCAAAGAGGCTACAGGGCCGTCGACGTTGTCGCTGGTCATCACTTTTGTTTAAATTAGCGGAATTCTTACGGCGTTGGAGACTAGCAATTGTAAATCAACATGACAAAGATTAATACTTTCAATAAACTTTACTCATCGGTGTCTGTATATGGAAGATTTGTGTATACAGAGGGGTTATTAAGGAATAGAACCCAAGACAATAGAATTTTCGTCTGACTGTCTGTGCCTTTATGCTGTTCTGGTTGTAATTCTGAAACGGAATTACGAAATCATTTGATGGTAATTCTTTGGCATACGAAAACATTACCGGCTAGTTTTTGTAGTATCTTTAGTAGCATTTCTAATTTATATAGTAAATAAATTTTCTTGCAAAAACAATATTGATTTATTGCCAATATTGGTTCCTTTTAGAAATTGACTGCCAGTAAGGATACTGCCTCCCAAACGAAGTTAACATTCTAACATCTATGGGTAGGTATCAGCAAAGCGTTGTCAATCAAGCAAGAAACTTTTTTAAGAACGAGGGTAGTTACATGATTACCGGATTTATTTTTAATAATGTAAGCACTTTTAATTAAGACTCAGATTGTAAATACAATATGATCCTACTAGTATGTTGTAAATGCGAAAGTTGATGAAAATATATTTGGATATTTGTATTTCCTTCACAATACCGTTAAACAAATTCAGTTATTTGTTGCTTTTCCTTGCAAAACGGACGAGGCTGCGAGCAGAAACTAGTTCAAAATAATACTATTCGTAGGTATTTATCACTATAATGAATGAATACTCTGCTCACGAGTAGAGAGAGAATTAAATTACTATTTTAAAGAATTTGTATTTTTTTTTATTTATAGGGCACGGTTTCAATATTAACATACCCACTGACACAGTTTTATTCAGCTGTCTAAACTAAATAGCTTCTACCAAGCTAGTACACTGAATATTAGTAATTTCAATTGAATTAAATCGATAAATTTATATTTTTAAATCGTCTTAAATGGAAAGCTTGTACAAAATCAAAATTCATTTATTCCTGTAGGGTATTACAACATTTAACAACGTGTTTTATTTACCGCCGTTATTGTTGCACAGTAAATTGAATTCCCTAATAAATTCAAACGAACCGAAGAAAATTTGCGGAATAATAGAAATTGGTTCTTCCGATTGAGTAACACTCATGCATGCGGAACCCAAATTAAATCCGAGACGGTGTCAACAAAACACCATCTAATAACAATGGCGTCGGATGCGCGCTATTATGAAAATGGGATTAATGTTAATCACCTGGCATTACTTAACGACAGTAGCATCAGGGTGGGGAACACAGTTGGGAACCACTTTCAGTTTCTACAGCTAGCTGGCTCCGCGTACACGCCTTACGTAACACCGCCCGCCACTTTGACAGCCCGCATGCATGACACACTTTTTAAAATTCGTTCTTTTATCTAAATTCTTTTAAGGCAATTGCATCACAACAATAACTCGCTATTTTTTCGCGGTTACCGGTCTATCTGAGCGCTTGTTTTGTTAATTAAAGGTTCGTAATTCTTTTTTTGAATATTTTTTCGTTTTCGCGCCATTTAGCTTTTTTTATAGATAAAACAGTAGTCGTCACGTAGTGCCTGCAATTTAGTGTTATTATATTAATTATATATTTTTGTAGTAATGTGTAGAATACAGTGTATTTTAAGTATGAAAAAGTGTGATGTGTGTGTTTTGTGAAGTGTAATATATTTCAAGACACCATCTGTCGAAAAGTAAGTAAATTATGATTATTTTAATGGTTTATAGCAGTTTAAACCTTGGATGGCTTTATAGAATGCACTATAATATGGATTTAAGCAAACTACACAGAGCCAATAAAACTTTTTTGATTGGTGCGGTAATACCAATTTAAAATTATAGGCTAAAATAAAAGTATTTTTAAATGACCTCGATATTTTTATGTAACGGCTGTTTATTTTTACAATTTAAAAACAACGAACGACAAATGTTACCAACAAAGTAATAAGAAATCAATATATTCTTTGTGAGCACCTATAATTTGTGGAGATATTTATCAGATTTTATTATCTACTTTTATTGGATTTCCTTATTCTGTTAATAGCTGCTTGCAAGTTTGTATTAGTTGTGTTTAAAAATAGTAGTTTTATTCTAGAAGTTTCGTAGAATGTCCTTTACATTTATTAGTTTTTTAAATCTACCCGCATATGAAAAAAAGGAAGGACGGGTAGTTGCGGTATGGATGATCCAAAAATATTTTCCTTTTGCTCTTCAATTCCAGTTTCTGATGTGGAAATTGTGCCCTATTTGGGAATCAACCTTCATAAGCAAATGTGTATCAAAAGTTTTGAGGCCATCTAAGCTGTCATAATGTGATAATTTCTTTTTTCATTGAAGTATGCAACCATCTAATGTCGTTAGAAACCATAACTATCCCACTATTGGGCTTGGGTCTCCTCTTAGAGCGTAATGGGTCTAGGCCACAGTCCACCGCACTGCCCAAATGCGGTTTGATAGACTACCCACTTTCGAAAACTTTATGAGGAGCTCACAGGAGGGCGTTTCCACACGATGTTATCTTTCATCGAAGTAAATTATTTGTAATATGCGCATCATTTAGAGAGATGCGGGCAGGTTTTGAGCCCAGGACTTCCGGTTCGAGAGGCCAACGATCAAGCTGTTAGGGTTTAAATATCGAATAAGTATCGAATACCTATATCGCAAAGGGCATTTTTTTTATAAGTTATAAATGCCCTACTGTAATAGTGTTTTTTAAGATAACCATACTAAGGCAAATTAATAATTATTGGGGATACTTGCGCTCAGTACATCGAGCATCGTGAGCACCAAAGGTCTGGGTTTAAATCCATCACAACAGCTGGAACTCTGGATTTACTGTCATTAGATTAGATTTTTAACGCGTATTGAAACGCGTATAGCTCACGGTTCACATCATTCGTGAGCGATCGGCCGGGTTAAGTAACTGAGGGCACAGTCCAAATGTGGCACTGCTAGTGGCACAAATGTCTTGGAGCGCTTCCGTGTTACGGAGGGCACGTAACGCTTTGGAGTATGTTGTTATCGTTAGGTAATTCGATACTAGGGTTGGCCACTGACTCAGCCACCAATCCATGCTGGACCAGTTGCCTCACTCGGCCGAATGCTTACGATCGACGTAATTTCTTCTGAGTGAAAGAGAGATCCATGGTTACTAGTTGCAAGCTAATGAATTAAAGCCTGGTCCTCTCAACACCTTTGTCGCAACAACCAGAACCCAGCTGTGGGATAATTTATGGGCTTAGACGATGTCGTAATTGAAGTTTTATCGTAACTTGAAATATTTAGAAATTGTCTTAAGTTACTAACCTACATAATGTTTTCTTACGTTCTGTCTCATATTGTTCGTATTATGTGAAATTATTTTTGTAATTTTATTGTTCAAATTTCATTGTTTTGACATTTCTTGTTATGTAGTTTGATTTTTCATGGTTGCGTTTCCAAATTTAGTATTTGAAGGATTTACTGACAGGCCGGTTGATCTAGTGGTTAGTGAACCTGACTGCTACACCGAAAGGGCATCGCTTCAATTCCCACCCAGGACTAATCTTTCTGTGATGAGCAGGAATGTTTGTTCTGTGTGTCTGGGTGTAGATATCTATATAAGTATGTATTTATATATATATACATGTATGTTGTCTGATTACCCCTGTACAAACTAATGCTTAGTTTGGAATAAGATGGCTGTGTGTGAGGTGTCTAAAGATATTTATTTATTTATTGAACGGGATCTCTATTACCAAGATTTCATGATATTGGGAATATTTATTTGTTTGTCGGTTGGTATGTTCATTTGCTCCACCAACCAACATGGAGCTGCGTAATGAAATATGATCTAGGGCTTCTTAGTGAAATTTTTGTTCTCGGGTCATCGTTTGTTATTACATACATACATGTTACATAGTACGTTGTGTATTTTATTCGAATTGTTATCATCTGCGACAAATCCTAGTGCTGGTATGAGTGTATAAAAATACATTGGAGATTTTTACCTACTCCAGTGTTCTATCTCGTCATTGCTTCCCGCTCATTCAATCTCCAATAAGACCACAAATCATTTGGATTGTCCTAACAAGAAGGGGGTGAATCTGGCGAAATTTTTCAATAATATTACAATTAAATGATAATATACAACAATTTTTTATTCCTTCTCAATAGCATTACCATGAGCTAGTGTTTTTCAATCTGTTGGTCGCGACCCTTAGGGGGGTCTGCCCCTAAAACAAATTGCTTTTCTGTTATCGTTCACGCCAAACGGTTCCAAAATTTATGGGGAACGTTTATTGCGGGAAAACAGACACCATTTTACTGCAATAAACGTCATTCTCATGCATCTTTGAACTAACATTTGGCGTCAAATATAACAGAAAAAGCATTGACAAGCCGGTTAGTCTAGTGGTTAGTGAACCTGACTACTACACCGGAGGTCGTGGGTTTGATTCCCACCCAATTCAAACTTTTCTGTGATAAACAGGAATGTTT
>DWJZ01005001.1:0-14623 GCA_018249125.1 Asbolis capucinus
ATTTGTAGATTTATTTGGATATATACTACATACCTGTGTGTCATTTAATGCCTACTAGATATGAGGCTTATGAGGGTAAAACACTTCTACCAAAAAGTTCAGTCAATTCGCGGAGGTTTGAGAGGAAGGGAAGAGGGGAGCGTCAAATAACGCGGCGGGATATCATGAATCTAAACTATTGGTTTATTTTACCTAGAACAACTTAATGTTTGAGATCGATCCCACCTGACGATAAGTGTTGATGATGTCTAAGACCTTGAGCGCACTAACTTAGTAAATACCCATTCACTCTCCTCTTGAAGACTCCGCATCATACGTGGGCGGGAACACTGACGCCGCAAGTTATTGCGGTAAGTTCGGACCGGATCGTTTCAGTAATAATACGGTCGATTGGTCCAATGTTTTGCCAAAAACAATTCGCTCTAAATGCTCGGCCCAAGATTATCGACAAGTTGAGTTGATCCGTGCTTGAAAGGTGTTTGTGAAACATTTTATGAAGAGAGCCCCAGTAATGAGGCGCGGCTGAAGAGATAAGGCATAGATTTTTCGAAGCGCGAGAGACAGTAATAATCGTTGTATACTAATTCAATTAAAAGCTAGCAGCATCTCCACACAAAATTCAGGTGATGTCCAAAAGCTAAAAGTACAAAGGCTTTAAATATATTCTCATTCAATTTCTAACTAGTGATGTCGCAATTTGTTTTGGAAACGCCAAATAAATCGAAATTAGGGAGGCGAATCTACTCCGTGTCTAAATAGATCGCTTACAATGTGAGTCGTTATCTAAGGGACGGGAGACTGTTTAGTAGCGTAATGATTCGTCTTTGACTTGAAGTGACTTAAAATAATTATTTCAGATCCCTTGTGAATTGAATTAAACTAGACAAGTTGAAACTTATAGCCCAGCGGCTTTAGTTGATCCTGGAGATAGAAGGAGTTAAGTAAGAGTAGGTGACCGGTCTTCCCTCAGTAATGGTTTCATTAATGTGTCTGTACTGGGCTCGGATCTGCCCTCACAATTTAAGGGATCCAGTCCACCAGGCTGGCCAAGGGAGCATTGGAATTTTCCTTACCTAAAGCAAGTGATAATAAAAGGTCCTTGTTGAAAATTAAGAAAAGATCTGCATGCAGGAACTTGAACTCAGGACCTCCTTTTCGATAGACCAAACCATTAGGCTATCACTGCTACAGGAGGTGACTGTTAGTGGCGATAAATGGCCTTAGTGTTTCCGCGATAGTCACATTGTACATATTTTTATTGAGACAAATTGAAACAAAACCAAAAAAAGAACCTTAACGTCCTAAATATCTCTTCAATTATTTGATCCTCTGATTTTCGACGGAAAACATAATAATACATATTTTGTTTACGCATCAATCAGATTTACTCTGCGCTAAGAGGATTCGCAAGCGTGACAAATTGCGTAACCTGCTTCCAATTTCTTCGCGATGATTTGGTAAAGCCGTAATTTCACGATAGCATTTGTGTTTGGGTAAATATTATGAAGAACATAACGGCTTATGTCGATTGTAAGTGATCGGCGCAGTTATTTGACAGCGGACGCAATCGGAATGTGGACAGAAGATTGCTGATGGTAAGTTACGTAGAAAAGAAGGGGAGAACTTTTGTTAAATGCCTTATTCAGTGAGCACCAAACATTACACTTCAGAATTACGTTGATCGATTGTATGGAACATATATTTAACCAAATAACAACATAATCTGGATGTTATTTATTTAAATGACGGGGAGAAAGAAGACTTCTCTTAAATGTCTTATTCATTACGCATCCAATATTACACGTTGAGAATTACTTTGATCGATTGTATAGGAAATTGAGTGTTCCATACAAACTGTTCCGATGTCTCACCCTATAACTACATCATCTGGATGTTATGTCACTCTAAGCTCACAATGTTCGCACTATTCAAATTTATTTTGTCGAGTTGTTGGTTTAGGTTCTTCATCTCGGGAACGAAAGAGCAAATAATGCGCTAGACAAACATAGGCTTTCTCTTGCTTGATCCGCTTACGTTACTGTCACAAACTAATTGTTATTGTTTTATAGTCAGTCTTGTATTGTTGTTTCAATGTGTAGTGTGACTTGAAGAAGTTCCTCGTATTAGATGAACGTTGAGGCAACACTAACTTTTATATAATGTTAATTAACTTGCCAATCGAAATAAAACTAAACGAATAATAATGCTTAGGAAGTAAGATATTTGGCCTGGAGTAAGAACAGCTCGGAAACAACAGAACAGAAAAGGTCCCGACCATCGTCTACTCCTCGTCCTCATTTACTCCTTTATTTTTCGTACCAAATTGTATTTCTTGTGGTAACAAATTTCAGTTTACTCAAAGCAAGAAGTTAAATAGGTAAAAACACAGAGGCTGCGAAGTTTCCACTGAGATAAACTTATAATTGATACAACTGCCTCAGTACCATTATATGTATGTATATTTTCTGTAATAATTGGGTGTCTTTTTTGGTTTAAGACATAGAACCTTGCACCAGACGTACAGACAGACGCACGATCATCAAAGTCTATTCTCACTCTAAAAACGAACTAAAGAACTATTCACGGCGCGTAGTCTGTCATACTTAGCCGGTATTCTGAGCACGGATTAGTTTTATATTTCAGTAAGTTACATAAGTAGTTGAGAGTGAGGTTTTGCGTTAGTTTTTGCACAAAGTAACTTGTTCACTTGGCTCGATGCCTTGCACGGTAAGTGGTACAATTTTCACTCTGAACACGCAACATTTATGATCCCTATGCACTGACAGTGCCTTAAAATTACCTTAGCTTATATTTCACTTCTCTGCTACACCTTGCATGTCTTCGGGTATTGGCACATCATTGGTATACTGTTCTGTTTAATTCTATATTTAATCTTTTCTTTATTGTTCCCGCCGTGTAGTCAAACTCCTTCCTTGTTTTTGTCGTCCATTTTGGAGTGGTGCCTAGGGTTATATTTGTTTCGATTTGCTAAATTAATGCAAGGTTCGCTGTAAATACATAAATGATAGCATACGAGTGTTCGGAGTCCGGTGGATAGTGTGGGTTGTAAGTGAGGGATCAAGTTAAACAAATTTCATGAGCACCTCCGTGCTTTGCAGGGCGCCTAAAGTGTACTCGGGGTGATATCGTCAGCAGGCATTTATTAAACCTTGTCATAAGCTTTCAGGTAGCTCAATAATTTCGGACATTGGTCTACTACCTCTTCCAACCATGACTGGAGTAACAAGAGACCGTAGTTCAGCAGTGTCCCATGCAGCAGCAGTGTTGAATAATGAAGTGCATCGTTTCAAAATATAGTAATTGTAAGAACAATAGTATGTGGGTAGGATATAAATATTGAGTACGAGTGTTCTAAAGATGTTCCAACTGCAAGTAACGGAGAGATACGAGCACTGATCTTAAAAGTGTTTTTCCCCAAGATTTATACGACACTTTCGCACTGGGTGGCCCCGCCCACGATTTAATTGTTTTCCGACTTCCTTACTAACAGGCCATTAGAACACTGAATGGAACCGAGATGTAAGCGACCGAAGGACAGATGATACGATCCTTAGCACAAATTTACACTGGAACAGATGCCCTATTAATTCTGTCACTTGCTACCATTTGGCTGGGACTGTAGGCGTATTGTCTTTTAAGCTTTTATTATATTTAAGTAATGTACGTCTGTATGTTGATCGCGAGCAATCAGTTATATGCTAATGGTTTGAACATTGGTCTCTAGTTTCTCAAACGGGAGGGCCTGGTTTCAAATCGTGCTGCGACCCCCACTAATTTCAAATGTATGTGCATAGCAGAAGTTGATTATCACTTGCTGCAGCGAAGGAAAGTATTGTGAGGAAACCGGCACTCCCAAGAGTTCGCGATAAAGTTGTCAAAGGTCCACCAATTTGCACTTGGCCAGAGTTGGCTATGGCCTGTACCCCTCACTTGGTGAGGGGACATCTGCTTCGAGTAGCGGACAATTATGGGTTGCAGTGATGATGTAAGCGTTTTGTTTGTTAGAGTCAAATCTTGCAAGCTGAATTAGAATGACTTACAACCATCCAACGGACCGGTAACATTGGGTGTTGCTTCAGATCCAATGAAGGTAATAGTGCCGCCAGTCACGCCGGGAGCCTGAAATAATGATGGTTAGATATTTCTACAATGCTGATCCGCTCTGTGTCTTAATTGTGTGGATTAACATCTATGTTTATTTTATTAAAATTCACGAAATAAAATGTTAATTTAAAGAATCGCACCTGCCCTGGCCTGACCTTTATTATAGCTATGCCGAATCGAGGCGTGGGACGTTACAGTTACTAGATGATGAATATTTCTTTGGTATCTCCTTTATATTTATTTATTTCGAAGCTTTTGAAAAACAAAATGGTTTCACTATTGTCAGCATTGATATGAGTATTACTTTGTAATAGTGCAATATTTGTGTTATAAGCTCTCTATGTCAAGAACATCAAATACAGACAAAACGACAAACCACTTCATTCTTCGACAAAAGAATTGTCACGAGTTGAGCCTTTGAACAAAAGCTATTGAAGAAAATTGTCCTTTAAGTATATCGCCGCTTCAATTTGTCTATGAAGGGAACGAAAAACAAAATAAGAATACTTGTTTATTTACCAATATTCCTTTTAGACCAACTTATTGAGATACAAGATTGTACGTAGCTTGGGTGGTGCAGTGGGTAATGACCTTGCGTGAGGTCGCAGGTTCGTTCAAGGCAGATATTTATTTGACAGATTAATTTATTTCCTTTGTTACAAGTGGCTTTTTTGTGTGTTCTCAACCGCCTAAGACACAGCGAGTGCTAGTACAAGTCCTGAGCAATTAATTGACAAAGTTTCATCGCGTATACATTAGCGGTTTTGCCATGCGTTAGGAACAAACAAATATTATGTTCTTTACAACAAATGACTATCATAAACATCATCATTGCAGCAGAATGTGGAGCTCTAGGCTATAGACAACAATGCTCATAAACTGCGGATTAGTAGACTTTGCACACCTGCGAGAACTTTACTAGGACTTCTCCGGAGTGCAAGCTTCCTTATGATGTTTTCCTTCACCGAATAAATCATTAATGATTACCATTTTTCTCCAAACCCCTTTAAAGGGTTTTAAAGCATTACTCGTAAAAGACAACGCGAAGATTAATAATAGCGATTAGACCCAAACAGCTTACAAGAGGCGACGATTTTATTCAGGTCTGAATTTATTTATTCAACGCCTCAAGAACTTCCCGTTCACAGTCGCGCCAGACTGCACCGAATTTTAATATACCCTCATTCGATATTCAGAAAGTTTTAGCACAAACAAACTAAAATACAACTGCGCTGTATCGCAGTGACGTACATTCTACACCTGTTATAAGTGCAGTCTAACCAACGGACAAATTCATTTCAATTTTATGACACAAATACATCTGAAGCTTTTACACAAAGAACAAAGTTATATATAAGGACTCGAAGCTCAAGCGCAACAGTGGCAGTGGTTGAATACTCACAGTAGGAGATTGTAGTGGCAACTTCACGACCGCTTCCGACCCTTGGGGGGCACGTAAAGTCGTGATCACCGTGTTGGCGGTCACGGAAGTGAGAGATCTCCTTGTTGCTACATAGTAGATAAGAGGAAGAAAGAAACATGATTAATCGAGCCCTGCACTCAACTATCCCAAACTCTTCATTTGGTTGTCTCACATCCTACTGGTATTATAAATGAGAAAGGTTGTCAGGATCAACGGATGGATGGATATTACTCCGTCGCCCAAAAACTAGTGAATGGATCTGAAAGAAATTTTTCACGCAGATGGGTTACAAAACATTTAAATGCAAAGTACTCACGATCTGTTTATTATCTGGCAAGACTCTTGCCGTGACCCTGTACCATGCAACTGGGTCGAAATATCGGCATAATAATGAATAGATCGTGAGTACCCGTTTTTATTGAAATGTTTAGTACCCGCGATGATATTACTCTAAAATATAAGATAGGTTTCAGTGTACAATGACATATACTCGTCGACTTTTTACCAACATACTAAGCCGCAGACGTAAACATAAAACGTAAATTGTATAAAAGAATTTCTTTACAAGTTATTTCTTGAAAGGCGGTCACATGAACATGCTTACCTCTGTAACCTTTGTACGGGCATAGGAACATTATAACGGTGCAGCGTAGAAATACAGAAGTATCTGGAAAACTTGAATGGAAAAATACAGAATTTTCTCAAGAAGTTTTCCGACGATATTGATTACAAAGGATTCCTTTACGCATGGTTCTGATAAGTTAACAATGCATGCCCTAGATGTGAGGCAAGTTGGACGTGAGAGTAATATCAAATGACGAATAATGCACGAACACTTTTATGATGTATCGTCCCTGGTGGTCATTCCGCCTTATCCGATCCGATCTTACGTCCGCTTTCAATATCCAATCTATCTATTATACTCTAGTCAGTTGGCTGGTAATGCTTATGGTTTTAAAGGGCCCGCGCGCGGTTTCACTCTATGTTCATAGCTCATGAGTTATTTTAGACTCTGTACCAAATTTCAGTGAGATCCGTTTGGTAGGTTGGAACATACGCCCGTCCACCCCTCCCTCTCATACACTTTCAAATATATAATATTAATAGGATATGATTTATTTAAGCTGACTGCGGTTGAAATTAAATCTTAATTTAATCAATTTAAAATTAAATTGTTATGAAAGAGAGAGTGAAAAATACAATAGCTAATATAGTGAAAATATTTTGTAATCCACGTCTAGCAATACAAACAATAAAAAAGGGTTGTAAATAAATAATCGTAACGCTTCGAATGCTCCGCAATCTGCGGACGGTCCACTGAACATTTGTCTGCTCAGGACTTACAATCTAACATTTCATTGATTCTAGCCGAAGACCAAATCAGAATTCAGATTTTGTTGAACGCCTTGGAATATGCAAACCGTGCACAAACTAAGAGGACGATGTTTCTCTACGCACTTGTTTAATTTATAAACGACAAGTGCGGGCCACGACTGTCCCACCGTTGGGCTCGCGTCTCTTCTCACTGGGGGTCAACATAGTGCAGTTCGCTGGACAATTAGGGATTGACAGGCTTCGCACACGGTTAGAACTCTACAGGGAACTCTCAACACTGTAGGTTACCTCACAATGTTTTCCTTAACCTAAGGAGATAATTAACTTGCAATACGCATATATGTATAACTTTGATTAATATAGTTGCGCGCATATGCACCCAGGTCCTCTCGCTCGAGACACCAACATGCAGACCGTAAGGCTGTGACTGCTTACATCTCTTACTTGGAAATCATTACTAAAAGTTGAGGTACAAACTCAGAAATGTTTTCAGTGGGAGAAAACCTTCTCAGTGCTTCTGTAACTATTGTAATACCACTAATTATAATAGTAGTGGAGCTATGCCTCCTGATTTATAAAGCAAGGACCGTGTCCTGTGAGAGGCGTTAATGGATTTAAGTCGGAGCAGCTACTTGAGCCGGGCTCGCTAATGACCAACGGTACCTAATCTAGAATTAGATACAAACTTATACGGAAATACCAGAATTCAGAGCCGTGGTTTTGTCATTGTATACCGTTTTAATCCGGTCTAATATTATAAACTTACCGCAACTTCGCTTACCTACAAGCTTCCAAGCCGTATCCCAAGGGTGCCTCGGTACAATTAGGTATAAAAAGTATCCTAAATGTTAATCCGGTATATAAGGTATAACTTTGTCAAGTTTCATTGATAACTGTCCACGGACTTGCACGTGATGAGCGTTCAGTAAAACAGACAATAATTGTAAATTAAAATATTGTGTGCTATATTTAAATATTAGGGCGCCCCTCATCAAGAATGTGGAAGAGCGGTCAATAAAACTTTCAATATCTCTAACAGAGACAACTGGT
Organism: Asbolis capucinus; assembly: GCA_018249125.1. Taxonomy (NCBI): domain Eukaryota; kingdom Metazoa; phylum Arthropoda; class Insecta; order Lepidoptera; family Hesperiidae; genus Asbolis; species Asbolis capucinus. The sequence goes on from DWJZ01005001.1 coordinate 7,934, forward strand.
TAACTTTAGAATATTAATTACCAAAACAAGTTTTATTAAAATATTTAAAAATACAAGCTTCAATTTTAGATCTCTAATACTAAGTAATACTCAAAATGAACTGTATTGTTAACCGTTGAGGAGTTCCTTTGTCTGGAGCCTGTCAAGTTAAATAAAAGCATGTTCTTGCTTCGTAGAGAACTTATAACCATTTGCCTCAATTAATATCGTTTGATAGCAGTTACATGGGAGTCCTTCGAGTGGCATAGAGACTGCTACGTTCGGGTTGGCTGCTACTCCACACTAGCTCCACGCTAGAGCCCTGCAGTAGCGTGCCGAGATATGCGTTAAGCCTCCACGCTATTGAGCAGAGACTCGTGCTTAGTCATCAGATCACATGAAGGGACCTCAATCCAAACTCATATACTCGTATGCACTATATTTACCTCAGAATAAACTACATTTATGCGTCAGACAAAGATGGGTCCAGCTGAAGAGCAAAATCATTTGCTCTCTTGGCTGGTTTATTTATCTGTGTTTATTGATCCTGTGTTGAAGTAGTGCTGTCGAACGAACATGTTTGTAAACAATATATTATACGAGTGTAGATCGACAGTGACTGGATCGTGACACGTGTGGGAGCAAGGACAGGATCCACCACGCCCGCCATGTGCTGACAACAACAACTACACACAATTGAATCGACTTACACGCTATCATAGATATTTTCTGTCGGAAGAGTTAATAGTTACGTATGATCTACAGAATTAACCAATTCAAAATAACTTTAACATTACAAGTTAGGTTGTCTGGGAGAAGCCCGTTGTATTGCGCCTAGTGAGATAGTCACTGACAAAAGTTTGACAACATTATTACTCCCATCTGTAATCTTTCATCACAAAATGTTATTATTACATTATTAACAAATACTTAACCTACGAGTACCTAAAAATATAACCAACATCTCAATTCTCACACAGTATTATTGTATTTTTACTATCTGTAAACAAGGACACAGCCATTTCCAATGTTCCTTGCATTTGTTAAGCAATTTGAGTGTTATCTGGAAAATTCTTCGCCGCGCAATCTGCTTAAGCCGCTTTGTCATGTCATTTGGCATAGTGGCGCAAACGAAAATTACAGCCATTACACGAACACAATGCTGAGCGTGAGCGGGAATACAAATTTTTGAAATCTGACTCAGTTGGCTGTTAAATTTTAGTTTTGATCCACTAATGATCACGGATCTTTATTTATAATTGAACTGGCCTAGAATATTCTAGGCGTCATATATCCTTACATTTATCATAGCCCGGCGGCTTGTTCCGATTGTAGGCGATTGAAAAAGTTAACAGCGGGATTGCTACTAGCAAAAATTTCATGAGCGCTTCTATGCTAAGAGGGCACCTAAAGCTGTCGGTACCAGTTGTTATCGTTAGATAGCAATCGTTAAGCCACATAGAAGATGGGGGCTCAAAAAAACCTACATAGATTGTACTTTGATTTCCATTCCACCCATGTATTCCGTATGGCCGATGCGGAGCTATTGGCAATATCTTTTATTGCCGTCTGGCTAGATCATAATGAGAAGACCCCCATCGCACACAATACATTTCATAAGGAAATATGTACATGTATATGAGAAATATACGAGATATATGTATACTAGATCCTTGTAGATCAATATGCTATAGATATAATATAGTTTATGACGATGGATAGATGTTTGTTTCTTTTTCACATAAAAATAACTGAGAAGATCAAAATGAAATTTGGAACAGGGATATATTATAAACTGCAATAACACACTGGCTTCTTTATTAACAACTCAGGCGGATGACGCCGCGTGCGCAAAATACTATATTGTAAAATCATTTTTATATTTTTGATCGCATCAAAATTAGTATAATATAAACTATTAATATAAATTATAAATACAAAATTATAGTGCACGGCGTGCGAAACCATTACTTTCCAATCCGACTCGCACTTGGCATGTAGTTTTAAAGGACGCCAGTGAATAAAGCAGAGAAGAACGTGAATGAACATTTTTAACCTTCCGGGAATTCTGTAGTTGAAAGCGACATAACCCAAATCGACTTCCATTTTATTGAAGTGAAATCCCGCGGGAATATTTCAGTCAACTGGTGAAATGGTATTGTCTGAAACCACCGAACTTTTGAAAAACATTCGGTCGTGTTTAGGTATGTTCCATACAAATATGACCTACGCAACTACCGACAGACAAGACAACGGCCGACAGACGCTTGACTAGATTCCTTATTGATAATAAATGCAGAAGTAACTCTGCCTGTCTGTTATTTTATCACGGTTAATAGTGATCGCTAGATCGCGCGCGGCATCTGATACAAGGTCCATTTGTTGTCCAGGCAGTGCAGCTCCACAATGTACAGCCAACTACATAGATGTGCCATGTATATAGACGATCTTGCCATAATTTAAAAAAAAAAACAAAAAAAATTTTGAGGGATTTTTGTTTTTAATCCTTCTACTACTTTTAATACTGCTAAAGGACTATACAGTTTTCAAAAATAGTACTTTAGTGACGTCAAAAAACATGGCGGACAATTTTTATTATTTATTTATTGTAATTTTACCACGTACAAAAAATTATCAGTAGTTTTATTAAAGTTAATGTTATAACTGTTAAATCTTAACTACCAGGTGATATTCACCACATCCGCCCCACTGAACTGTTAATTATCTTCCGGGGTAACGTTACAAATATCAATCGGGTAATTTATTCGTCATTTTGATTGTGTTCTTGGTACTAAAGTAGTAGTAAATAAAACAAGAAATATAATGTTGGCTTCAACCCATGGATGACCGGGCTGAGGTCCCTCCTCATCCTGAGGAGCCCTAGAGCCTACTCCGCCACGCTGCTTCAATGCAGTCCGGTGTTTAGTGTAGTGGAGGGGTTAGAGGCCAACGCAAATGAACGAAGTTCTTATGCCGCCTAAAGGCTTCCGATGTTATTTAATTAAACCACTGAGATCATACACTGAGAACGTTGACGCTCATTGATTTGGAAGGAAAGCTTATAGCCTGCACGGGCCACGCGGGCCGCGTAGTCGAGGCGGTGTATGCATTCGGGGATGCGAACTCGCGGTGAGCAGTGGAAGAAACTTGAATGTGTGATGTATTCTGTACTGTGGAATATATAAATAAATATCTCAGGACAACTCACACGCGGCCATTGGATTCCAAACGAAGTTCCTAGCTTGTGCTATGGTAATCAGACAACTGACATACATGTATGTATACTTTTAAACAGGTACTTATATAGATGTTTTTATTATACCCACATAGAAAAAACATTTTACTGAATTTGTACGACGTTATTTGTTTTGAGAGGTTAGACTCACAACGAATATAAATCGCCTTATGAGCTCTTCAAATCTTAGTGTATTAAACATTTCAATAAATTCTCAGACTTACAAGTCCTCGCCCTTTATATCTTATTTTATCTCAATGAGAATCGATTTCTTATGAAGACTTTATTTATTACTTTCAAACAAAAAACAACATTACGTCATTGGAACAGAGTTCAAAATTGATGATTAGTATTATGGAAAAATAATTGAGATTGGATTACCACAGTTCTGCGGTTGAGTTGCGGTTGATACCTATACAATAACAGATACGAGCACATGTCCACAATTTTACTTTATTCATTCTCTGCCCAAGGTCGTGTATTTGATATCCGACGCCAAATAATTAGAACACAAGCGATTCTGAGTAATAGTACTCGGCAGATACGTGCTGGTAGCAGCCTAATGGTTTGAAGGTTGGTCTGGGTTCGGACCATGCGCGCACCTCTAACTATTACAGTTATTTGCGTTTTACAAGTTAATTGTCACTTGCTTCGGCAAAGAAAAACATCGTGAGGATATCTGCACTTCTCAGAGTTCCCCTTATAGTTCGCGAAGGTGTATTACGAGTGGACCGTAGCCTGTAGCCGTCATTTTGTGAAACTTGAGTCCACTTGGTCTAGATATGGGTGGCGTTAGGGGCGAGAGTTAAGCAGTATCAATATCTATGAGCTCAGGTTGCATCAACCGAAAGTAACTTGCGGGGTTAATAGTTCACCAGCGGGCACGGTCAGAATGCGCAGGAGTGACCAGTTCTTCAAGAGCAATTTCGAGCTCCGAAATGTAGGTAAACCTAGGTATTTTTATGTTTCCAAAAACACTACCGACTCTCCAGCCCCTCTGTAACAGTAACTGCCGGTACAAGCGGCGCTACGTGTCCTCGGAGGGCCGGAACCACTCGAGATAATAGCTGGATCGCTGACACGTGCCTATCTGCGAGCGTTATTAACATCACACAAAACACCGTATAATTTCTGCTTCAACTCGCAACGTTATTATACCTTTAAAAATATATGGCACATTTTAATAGCAAAATCATTTAGATTTCGAGTCAAAAGTTCGCTTAGCTAAAGTTTCTATCATTCCATAACCCCCACGAAGCTCCCGTTGGCTAGCTGCCACGAGCTTTTAAGAACATTTTAGGGTTAATTACTCAAGATTGAAATTTCCCTCGGACATTTGAGAGTTGGAACTAAAACGTGTAAAGTATTCTTGTAAAGTTTTCAACAAATTGTGTGTAAAGTGTCGACTCAGTGCTTTTAGTACCGAGGAACAATGGCCACTGAATTACAATAATTTGTTCCCCTCCAACACAGAGTCAATGTATTTAAAGTATATTTAATTTAACAAACCATGCCCAAGGAGTCAGTTCTGTGAGTCAATGCGATGTACATATATATGTATAGACAGATAGTATAAAGAGGACCGCTATGGATAATTACAAACAAACAATTTTGTCCTGGGAGATTACTACACTTATTTTGAAATCTTTTTCGCCAAATATACAAAAATATCTTAGGATTAACATGGGACACATATTATGCCGGAAAATGAAAAGAACATTCGCTGTTAACCGAATATGCGAAAAAAGCGGTCGAATGGAAGCGCTTTTTACGACGCTGCTTTATTGGTAAGAGATATTTATTTTTATTTATTCTATTGTTAAAACCCTATAACTTCTCACAAGGGGCGGGCTTGATGCCTAGGGATCTATAGAGAATTTAAAGGGTGCCATAAAAATAAACCATAACATATAATTCAACTGTAATACTTAAAAACAAAAAGGAAGTTTATACAAGTACGAGTATATCAAAAAGTTATATCAACTATTATTGTTCCTTCAATTACTGTTCCATTGTATTATACTACAAGTGGTTAGAGCCTCCAAGCTGGGCAACGCTGGAACGAACTGAACTCACCTGATGGTAAGTGGCGATGAAGTCTTCGATGGTAGCTCTCACTAACTTAGTACAAACCTATTCACTCTTGACTTGAAGACATTTACATTGTAATCGAACGGAAACACAGAAGTGGGCAACTTATTCCAATCCTTAGCGGTATGGGTGATAGGTGAAGCGCGTTGTTCGCACTGGCTGGACATTTACGACAAAGGGACGATGCCGTGCATCGGCTCGTGCGATGGTGGAATGGGGATGAGGGAATCAAATCTGTGCACACTCTCCAAAGTGTATCCTGTGGAAGACCAAGAGGCTGGCAACTCTGCGCCTTTGCTGGCTTTGGAGGTTGGTGTCAAACAATTTAAGGTCACAAATAAGCCTCTGAACACTAGCATTGAATCCAATGCTGACAGGTGATATTTGGCAGCATCAGCTCATAGATGGCAGCAGTACTCCACACTAGACCTGATCGGCGCCTTATAGAGGGTTAACAGATGTTTTGGTGTGACGTACTGCCGAACCTGTATATACTTATATATTGTGTTATGTATATATGTATATATTACTGGTATAAACTGGTAATTGGTCTCAGCCAGTTCTGGATTACTATTAAGTCTCGTTACATGCTTGTTCACTGAGATCAAGCTCTAAGTTGTGCATAATTAGGCTGATATTGGAAGTAAACTTAAAATAAGCACATTATTTTCCGAAGAGAAGCAAGAGCATTAACTGACATGGTCACCTCTGGTAACTCTCTTATACTTCACATTATATTACTTCTTATTATAGCGTTATAACTTAAAACATTTCAAAATCTATACTAAAATAAAACTAGAAGTGCATTTTTCCTGTACATTGAATTACGTTGAATTTGAAATTAACATATCCTTGATATAATACATTAAATATAAATTGAGCGTTTATAAAATTCATCCTATAAAGGATCTGAAGGGGCATGTACATATGTATGTACTAAAATACCTTTAAATATATGCAGTGTTTATTTTTGGAATTACTTTAAATCTCGAGAAAAATTTACCATTTAGGATACTTTTCATCCCTAATTATACCAGGGTTCCCTTGGGATACGGGTTGAAAATTTGTATGGGATTTTTGATCCACTGGTAATAAAAACACAATGCGAAGCAACAAAACAAATGGAAGTTCGTTACGCTAGGATAGTTGTGAATAATTGAGTAGCACATGTATTGTCTGTAAGGTGGTCTGTGGTTCGTAAGGTCAGCAGTTTAACATCATATCGGTTGGTTAATGTTAGCGGGTTTGGTGTTGTACATACATATGTATGTATGTGTATTTCAGTTGCTAATAAACTGTCCGACGAAAACGTTAGTTTATCTTTGCGATCAGGTAAATAAACACAAACATTTTGAACAATAAACTCTAAATTTATATAACAGATG
>DWJZ01005002.1:0-14623 GCA_018249125.1 Asbolis capucinus
TACGGTACAGTCGAAAGCGAGAATAATTTGAAAAAATACCTGTTTAATAGAACTATCTCTCGTTCACACGACAAATCGTTATTTACAATAGAGGTGAGTCGGGGTTTGTGGGAGGGGGGTAGGGTAGGTTGGGGGGTGTGTTACGGCTTGAGGTGCCGCGGTCGACGGATCGGTCCGCGCAATGGCCGGACGGATTAGACGACCGTCGCCGATGCGTTGGGGGCGACGCTAGCGCGCGGGAGTCGCGGCGGCGGAGAGGGCGCACGCAACGGGGCGCTGCGGGAACGCTCGCGAGGGGCGTTGTGACGACACCAGGGACGCCGGAAACGCTCGCGAGGGGTGTTGTGACGTCACCAAGGACGCCGGGAACGCTCGCGTGGGGCTTGGCTGGTATTGGCGTCGGCTCGTTACGCACCACCACGCCGCTCGCCACCTGTTACCAATGAGTTTTAAAGTTAAACTTCCTTAGTATGACTCAATGAAACATACAATGAATAACTGTTCACGAGAAAGAGAACTTATACAAGCTTCATAACTTCAAGAAGTACATTTCTTTGGAATTATTGTAATTTTAACTGGAAAAACTAGAAATGATAAAATTTATTCATAAAGTCTCAATATTCATAGTTATCAGACGCATCTAGCATTCCACAAGTAAACTATATTATACGATAATAGCCGATACCTCATTAGTTCACTTGGTTTAGCCCAGAGTGTGTTTGCTGGAAATCATATTACAACAAATACAGTTCACAAATTTCACGAACCAATTTCCTTCTTTCGTAATTCTGAGCTTTCATTTCTCGAACGCTCCTAAATCAAATTTAAGTTTTTCTATTAAATTCAAACAAAGTACTTATTACTAACAACTATTACGCAACTAAGAAATTACTAAATTTCACTAAAATATATCCTAAAACTGTAATTTAAACAAATTCTTATTTATTTCATACTACTTTCTACCACTGGTTCTAATAAGCGTTTAGCCTGTTAATGTACCTATGTGTACTGTAAACTAGGCATGAGAATGTATTAAAATATGTGTGTGTGTAAGCGTACATATTTTCACTAAATTGCTTTTACTTTAAAGCGTTTCGCATAACGACATTTTAATAAGGGATAAGTGCTTAAAGAATATACTCACGTTAATATTTGTGCTATAACACTTTCAATGATAACCGTTGGTAAAAGCCGCGGGGATGAGGGGGCCCTGGAATTAGAGAAAATTAGGGATCAAATCCGATCTGGGTTCGACATAAGAAACTTTTAATTACAAGTTTAATTGAGTCCGCAAATCATAATTGAATTGTGTATTCTCTCGGGCCAGATTTAAAAGCACTCGATAGAGTACCGGGCCAACAAAATAAAAACAGGGTGGATGAGTTAGAGCGGCGACCGCTCTGCAACGGTAATTACACCGCTTGTTCTCCTTGATTTACTGTTATTGCCCGGGAGCGTTCCCGTTACCTAATAAGATCGTTTTACACCCGGGAACCACATGCGCTAACCGGGTACCCGGCCGGACCGTTCATACTCTCATTAGCGACGTATTTGTTTTACCCCGACGATTACGGACGATTGAGTTAATATCCGGTTTGATATATGAATCGCCTGAAACGGAAGGGTAACTCGATGTAGCTTAGTTAAGCGTAAACACTCGTGCAATTGTGTAGACCAGCGGTCGGCAACCTGTGGCCCGCGGGCCATGTGTAGGCCGTATGCTACTGAGGTGTAGCCCGCGCTATGATCACCGAATATTCATGTCAAGTACAACCTAAGAATAGCAATAGCTTTATAATTATAAGTCTTATTTAAGTATAACCCATAATTATAACTCATTGCATTAAATTGAGATAATGAATATAATTCAAAATTAAAAATGCGTTTATTTCATAAAATATGGCCCGCACCAATATCCGTAATTATAACAATTGTGGCCCTAAAAGGTTGCCGACCCGTGGTTTGGTATGATAGATGCTTAAAGCTCTAAAAATGATCTCTAGGATATTCCGCGTTTTAGCAATTTTATAAGTCATTGTATTTGTTTATAAAAATATTAATAGTTTTTCAATAGAATTGTTGAAAGTTGAACCCCTTATTTAGTTTACAATTCAGTTGTCAGCAACAATTAACGACCTCAAATTACATTCAATTCATTATTTGCTCCCTACATGAAGCTGGGTTATAATTGAGGATTATAATTATTGCCATTTATTGGACTATATGTGCCCTCTGAAACACAGAAGCGCTCATGCAATCTCGCTACAAGTGGTCACTTCTTTTTTTATCGACAGCGACGGCAATGGGCACTTTTCCTCTACGATTTTCAAATACGCGTGTTAATAACACATTATACGTTCAAGATTAGAACAAAATTGATGACGATAGAACTCATAAACCCCAAAAATAGAGGTATACAGTGAGGTAAGGACCTAAGGTCGTCACTTATCTAACCCCTGGACACACCTAACGCGGCCAAGGCGATACAACGTGATTCCAGACTTGATAAATGATACAATATTGTACCATAAAGAAATCTCACCTGAGTGAGACGAGGCGATCAAGTTAGATAACTGACGACCTTTATGATCCCAGCGGCTTGTGGGTGCCGACAAGCAATCAAGACTGATGGCGTCTCCGGGATGCAGTTACGGAGCTCGGTCGCAGTTTTAAAAAGCCATTACACGAAGCAGTGCACAACGTAGATTGCCGCTTCCATCGCCAGACGCCTTGCTCATATTTCGGAACACTTTATAATCGCATCTCTCACGCTTCACTTGCTCGCTAACTTATGGTGATTATGCCTTAAGAGCGACAAGGAAGATCGGTTCGGTAATGAGATTGGACCGTCTCGCTAAAATTTAAGTGTCGTCGGGGTAATTGCGTCTGCGGTATTCTTTGGGTCTCTACGAGCTATCAGTAACGCGACACCCCTGTACCTGTCACTTAGACTATTACTGCAAACGTTTTATGCTCAGAAATAATCAGAAACAATTTACTTGGACGATAAATGAAATCTACGCTCAGAAATAGAAACAGTTCGCTCAGACTATTATTTCAAACGCTTTTGAAATAGTCATGAATAGTTAATTTAGACTATTACTGCAAATCTTTTAGGCTCGTAAATAACTAAAAGCAGTTTACTTTGTCTGTTCTTGCAAACATTTCACTTAGAACTCACTTGCAAACTTTTTACGCTCAGAAATAGAAACAGTTCACTCAGACTATTAATGTAAACATTTTATGCTCAGAAATAGTCAGAAACAGTCTAAGAATTATTGCAGTTAGCAAAATATTGCTTGAAATATATTTCAACATCTTCGAAGCGCGAATCGACGCTCCGATGGGAAACAAAACAGAACAAACATTAATTTGAATTCCATGACAGTTGTTACTTCTCGAAAAGGACAATTTTCTGAATTGCCTTCATTTTCGACTCAGTGAAATGGGCATTTTTGAACATGACGTAATAAATGAAAAAAGTTGGAATGGAAAGTTAATAACTTTATCCCATTTATCACAAAATAAAATAAGTATCCAACTTTTCTTATATTCATTGTAAGAAATATTCTTCAATCGTAAAATTTGTTGACCTTATGCCGCGTCCTTATAAGGTTCAAGGATGACTTTAGTAACTTCTAAAGTAGAAGTAAAAAAACAGCCAATCTTAAAAAGAAAATTATCATTATAACACAAAATAAAAAAGTAAATATAATTAATTATATATATTTGAAATTCGTTTTTCTTATAATTTTTGTACTATTCTACAATAGCCCCCTAAAGGGTGATTAGTTCCTACGAAATTTCCTACTTAAGCATAATTTTATATGCAAATTTATCAAGCAATCTATACTAATATTATGAAGGTGAAAGTGTCTGTTTCTAAATTTATTCGTTTTTGACGTAGAAATGTAGCGACAGTTTGATGTGTTTTTTGTGTGGAGAGAGTTGATGGTCCGGAGAGTGACATAGGCTACAGCAAGATTGGTCCCACGCGAGTGGAGCCGCGGGCAGACCCTAGTTTTATTTAAATTGTATGTTTTTAATTTATTGAGTTGTTTGAACATGGATGAATAAATTTATTTTATGTCAAAATATAGACAAAAATATGTAATTGTGTTTGTCTTGTGTGTTATCTATTAATATTTTTTATTTATTTTTATTAGGCTATTGACTAATTGTACCTTTGCTTACCTTCATATCCCATATTAAAAAAATAACATTTTTATCAACCTCGACCCAAAAAACTCCTGTAAAATAATAGTCATTAACTTAACGCCTGCATTTAAGGTTTATAAACCTTAGTTAAAACATTTTTTACCAACATAGTTAATAATACCATTATATTACTCGATGATCCCTACATTACTAAAAATAAGTAAAATAGAAAAAAAAACACCTGCCGTGCCTTAAGTTCTGATAGACAGTTCTTATGGTCAGCTTTATAAAAACCACACAAACTTAGAACTTAAGTTACGTTAACTTTGAAACTAAGAAGAGAAAGTTTGAAACTTAGAAATCGTTAACTTACAGGGGTGTAGTTGAGGGGGGCGCGGCTGACTGCTATGGCCGGGAAGCCCGATGGTTGAGGGCTCGCAGCTTGGACGTAGCCTACACTCTCAGCAGCGGAGCCGTAGACATCGAGCGCTGGTCCAGGAGAGCTGGCTGCGGGGAATCCTGCGCGGCCACCAGCAGTGTGGGGTGATGCGGGGGGACCGAACCCAGCTGCAGCTGCCTGGTAGTTGTTCATCACTGCGAATATACAGGTTAAAGTAAACGTGGAATCCGATAACTGGTCTGTGGCAGTTTCAACCGGTTATAACTGGCTTGGGCCAATATAAAACGGTTCTAACTGGTTTGAGCCAGTATGAACTGGTTATAACTGGTTCGTATTTAGCTTCGTTTAAAATCAAATATGTATATCAAGCCAGATATTTACGTGACATAGCATGTAAGCCAATTACTCCAAAAAACAAAAGAAATGGAACGTTATCCGTATTAAGGGACTTTAAAACGCATACGAAATCCGATGCTTACGATGTTAAGCCACAATAGATATTAATAAAAAAGTACCCTTTCTATACTTTCATGTCCAAGAACTTCTCGAAGAAAACTACATAAAGCCTCGTTTGAAATGCTTAGGCTTATAGACCTAGCGTTCTCCGTATCGTGGACGGACCATACAAGCACATCACAAATAACATCTATGGCCTAAGAAAAAACATTCATCATATAAATGATTATTCCGGGAATCGAACCCATGGCCAATAGCTTCACAAGTAGGTCTTGAGTTGTCCTACGAAGGTTGTCTAAAGCATTTCATTTTGCCCTTAATACAAGTTTAAAGTTGATCTAATAAACCAGAATAAGCCATTTAATGTTCGTTAGAAAGCAAACTAATACCCATACGAGATTTCTGTATCGTAAACAAACTTTGTTCAATTATTTGACCCTGGGAGGCTTGTTGGTTTCAGTAAGGGGTGTAATAAGTTTCTCCTTAGAAGTAATTTATGTTGAACTTTTGAAGGAACCGACTCGAGTTTCGATTTTATTTATAACTTTCTTAAGTAATATTGATATGAGAATATAATTCACTATTGCATAGATTATTCTTTGAATGGCTGAACGTAGTTGGAAGACGTGAAGCGTATAGAGCTTCGTTGTGTTTTATTTTTATATAAAAAATATTTAATTAACCCTTTTCTGCTCCAATTCATACAACAACATTGACACAAATGAAGCGTACGAAACACCAAAGCGTGTACAGTATATTGTCAGAGAAATGTGTGAAAAATGAATGAGTCGTAATGTATGACTGTATGTTTGGTATTGTAATTTAATGATGTTTAGATATATGAGTTAGTTTGTAAATAAGTCTGAAATAAAGTCGCGGTTCCATTGCTGCGCATGGGCGTGGGGGCATATAGCGTTTTATATTAGTAGCATTGTAATGAAACTCGTTTAAGAATCCATTTGTTCATTATAAAGAAATTATTTTCAATGATATTAGTAAAACACGCAATATATTACTTAACCAATATTAACGTATCAATGCTTCGGCTATAGAAATACAGTAGCTTTAATGGAATCGTAAACGTTACATTTTTGTTAGTTCATATTTCGTGATATACAGTTTGATAAATGTACACCGTGTGTCGCAATAGAACCGCTTTTATGTGTATGAAGAATGCGATGAGTGACAGTAGTATGGAATGGCGTACCTGAGAGCGCTTGCGCGAGCAGCGGTGTGTTGTTATTCGGAGTGAGTTGGCCGTTGGTCAGGTCAACTGGAAACATACACACGGTTCGCATTCGCTACACGTACACGAGTGACGCGCACTCTCGTTAACTCATTACACACACATCCATGACTGAACCATCCAAATTAAAAAAAATAAATCACCAATTCTTGCAAGATTTCCCCCATTTACAATATTAAACGGTAAACCGTCCATCGATGTAATCCCGACCATATTAAAGTTGGGATAAACTTGGAGCGCGTAAATGCATGAATAATTTACCGTCGGAGATGGATGCCGCGCTGACGAATGAGGACAGTCAAGACCGAGATTATGTCGGAACAAAAAAATATCACGTATGTCACGTGCATTCAAATGAAAAAGCGAGCTCGAAGTTTCGCGCGTATAAATCACGGAGGACGAAAAAAAACTTTTACAAAATATCCAGTAAATTATCTGACGTGAGTTCTCGCCGGCAGGCGGCGGTCTGCTTATTGAATAGGGAGCATTAGCATACGGTGCACGTCGCAGTGGTTTCAGGCGCTAGCCCGACGCACGTTCCGTCTCGCTCACACATTGAGTGACGTTACTCGCTACTCGCTACGCTTATGCCTTGTATACGCCGAATTATTTAGTTCACAAAATTAGATAAGGAAAGATAGTGCACAAGCGAGAAGGAACGAGTGTATTGGTGTAAAAAAATGGTTCACTTTATTAATTTTTTATTGATAATATGACTCATTTTAGGAGACTATTATTATAGATTTTTAATAGTTAATGCATTTATTTAATATTAATTATTTTACTAAGTCCATTTATTGACCATAAATATGTAGTTATAAATTATTAATTATTGTAAATTTTTATAGTTTCTTTAAATTGAAATTGTTTTGAAACTAATTTTCAAAATAAAATTTTCAAAATGATTTTTATAATTTTAAGTAATTTTCCGGAAAGCTTTAACTAATTCCTGTATTTCATCATTTCAGCCACGATAATTTGTAAGTGCAAAAGTCCTCAAAGTACTAACAAGAAGCAGATTAATAATTCCCGCTCGCTTTTTGCCTGTTCATAGTGACGCCATTAGCTCTATTGGCTTGTACGACAAATTTTATTTTTGTCAGATGTGCGAGTTATGATTTAGTGTGAAAAATGGAGGTCCGTGGTCGCACCAGGTGATTACCGGCGTGCGAGTGACTTTGCAAAAAAGTACAATATAAGTAATGGAGGATAAATGATAAATGGCAACTCTCTCTCTTTCTCCGCTCGGCCCGCGGCAAAATGCTGACACATTTTAATAACATTACCGTGTAAGAGGCTATTTATTTGAGGGTAGCCTCGTAATAAATAAGAATTTGAGTAGTGGAGCAGACACGTCTACGGATCGTTAGCGCGTCCATCGTGTATACCTCATTCCTTTCCCATTACTTTATCGGCTATATCAGTTATATTTATTAAGTAATAAAGTCAGGCTTCAGTAATATTTCACCGCTGTGTTTGTATGAAGATATATCGGCCGTTGAAGAACGGCCGCTAATTTCGTTTAGTAGATACATAGCGGGAACGGGGTTGGATTGGAAGTGTACTGGAAACTGCAATTTATTGAGCTATTTGCATGTTTCTACCCCCAACTGTACTTCAGAGGCTTGTTAGTCGCAAACAGACCTTTCAGTTTCAAGCTACTAGGCTTCTGATTTAGTTGAATTTGCTTTATAAGTGTTAGGAACTTGGTGTATCTGTGTTGGACGTAAAGTTTACGTCTTCGAGCGACTGTTCAGTTTGTAGTCAGATTTTAACACATGCTTCGAATATAATTTGTGCGTGTAATCACTCAAAGTTTCACAACCCTTTAACCACATGTTCACTGGGTATGAAAGTTTAAACTAAATGAATTTATTGTCTAACGGAATGTTGTGAGATGTATTATATAAAATAGAGTTTGACGTACGTTTTCTTACATAGGAATAATTGTCATTAATATGTAATTATGGTTTAGTATGAAAAAATGGTTTCAATCCATTGATAAGCTACTACCGAGCACGGGTCTCTCTGGGAAGGTCCAGAGTAGCCACCACGCTAGGGAGGCGTTGTTGGCCAACTCAAGTGTCGAAAGTTTTTATTTCGCTAGAAGGCACTAGAAAATAATGGCTGCCAATTTCCAATTTTATAAGAACCGTCTTACAGGAACCTTTTATCGAAGTACAAGGTGATTCGCACCCGGCGTATCTTTGGTTTCACCTCAAGGTAGCACACATTCATCTATAAATTCAGAGGTCGTCTTGCGAGAGCTATTCGAACTTTCATAATTGCGGAGTTTGGGGAAACTTAATAATTCTTCTTCAGAAGTGGGATGTCGGCCGTACGTAATATTCACAGAACGTACCCCGTTATAAGACCCGTCCCTCACCGAACAAGTATATTACACGACGCGTGGGTTTTTATATCAAACAATGTCCAACTTTGCTTAAAAAAATCTCGCTTTTTTCAGATGCGTGAGTTATAATTTTGGAGTTTTCTGAAAGGGAACCGAATACTTTGTAAAGTATTATTCAGAGTCTTGTACAACATATCCGCCACTGCGCCGCGGGTACAGAGTTCTTTTGTGCGAACAAATGAAATACCTTGTTAAAAATTTATATACTAAAAATTTGTTACTTTGGCGACACAATAGTCTCCGAGTCTACCGCTGGAATTTCGCCCCATGTTCATTCGCTTCATTTATAAAGTTTTGATGCGGTGACATTGTATTTTCTTTAACAATGTGTAATATCCAAATATACTTTGCGTTTTTATATCTCACGCGTCATAGGTAAGGTCACAAATCCCGCAGTCAGTCGTTCGGATCCCTCACCTATGTGATCGAAATACTTCATTTTGCACTCGGCACGATTGAAATGTTTTATTTCTGCGTTTACGGTGGATCCCGACCCTACCGATCGCTCCGAAATGTATATTTAATAGGTGCCATAAATAAAAGGCGAAGATGATACGTTTCCCGTGGTTTCGATCCTTTAACTTGACGTATCTCAATTGCAAATTAAGCGAATATCTGAATGTTTGCCGACACGCACGCGCCACCTCCCGGATTTGTTATTCAGTAACGTATATATTTGTTATTGAAATATTTCTGGTCACTACAAGTTACTTAATCAGGCAGGAACTTTAGTGAAACCTACGGAGTTGTGGATGAGATTACAATGAAACAGGGGGGGTCGGTTTAATCTATCATGCGGCATGTCCTGGTTCAGTCATAGATAGCAAACAGGAATTATTATATAAAGCGACATAAGAAAAGCAGAACGATGTATAAACACAGTTAGTAAAACTCTCAAATAAATTCACTCTACAGTTTACAACTCTTGAATAAAAACATCAGAAAAATGTATTTACTTGCGGGAAAACCGCTTACTACAAATAAAGTCTACAATAGATTCGCTGTCTATTCTATTTACACAATGATAGAAAATTGGCTACATTCATAATTCTATTGGCAATTTAGTTACAGTTCATAAAAACACTTTAATTTTAGCCTAATATACGTTTTGCCTAAAGCACAACAATTTAGAATACAATAAAATTCTATTCTAACTCTTAAAATAAACGACACAACTATATAAGAGATTGCACCACCAATTACATCATTTTGCCACAAAATCTTCTATACGCTTACATGTCTACGATCTAATAATGTTACACGTTAAAGCGGTATCCTTTTCCATAGACACTGTCCTAAATTACAGTGACATTGGTCGACTATCAAAAGCTTGAACTAATATATCATTACAATAATTAGAAGAAACGCCCGCCTTCATTAAAATTACTAAAATTCTAGGCTAGTCGGAAATCTGCTAGTTAAAAATTATTATCGGCCAGATCGACTCTACACATTTGCTTACATTGATTCTTTTTGACTTTCTAATTTTTTTTGACTATTCTATGTCTATAAAAATTTTACTAAATTTTCTAATAAATTTTGAAAAGTCTAATTTAACTACCACACTTTATTTTTTTAATTTTCACAATTTTACTCTCTTTTACACTATTCTATGTTTTCACCTACTTACAATACTGATCAAACTTTATTAATTTTCAAATAGAAACTTTACTCGCCCTATGTTTCTTGCGGACGGCACACTCCTTTCACCAGACAGCTGTTTTTTCTTGTTATAGGGTTGTCACTACTAGGTTACAGTTTCAAATCCGAAACTTAATTTCAGAATGTAAGTCTTTTCTCCTCAATCATGTTACAAACTCTGATGAATATCTTACTCGTACTTGATGTATGTAATCTTCTTCTCGATAAACAAGTTATAAGGAGTAAAGGCTTACGGGACAAGTCCGAATATATGCGAAGGATTTGTGCTTAAGTCGACGCAATCTAGAAGAGATTAGTATGCTAATAGAACTGATTATATGGTCTCTCGGACCCATTTTCTGACGATGATGTTCTACTAAAACTTTACGGGCGATGGAGCTCGCTAGACTAGCGTATTAAGATTAGAAAGTCAAATCTATAGACATTCATAAAAGAAAATCTATCTAAAAAGTAAATAAATAAAAATCTGACCCATCCAAATACAGCACTCGTCTAATTCGGCGTTTCGTATGAGCCGAATGCTAGAACGTACTCTATTTCTAGTATTTACATGTGTCTAAGAGCTGTCGGGATAAGTCCGGAACCAGGTCGCACTGTTCCTAAGCAACAAGCACTAAACAGAATAGATACTAATACAATTGACTTTCAAATATAAAATAACAAATGGAGTTGGCGTCTTTCGCGACACGCGGCCACTTTCACAGCCAATTATTTGGATCTAAACCAAAGGGCACAACCCTTAAGGAATTTCTTTTCAAAGCGCAAATTTTTCCTAACGTCATTTACTTATTTATGTTTCGGAAACTTGTCATTGCTAATTTAATTCCTACGGCGTTGCGAGGTTCTTTTTACAGTTCGTACGATTCTGAATAGTAGAAAACTATGCGGAGTAGTTGTGTGGTTCACGAGCTGCATTCTGAGGGCGAGCGTGTTGAATGTGAGGAATGTCGGGCTGCGGTCACCATTCCCCAGGTACTGGGTTCCGGAGACAGTCGCCACACTTGACCAAGTACCCACAACTGTCCTATTTTGTTTTAATTTTTTTTAATACTTTCTATGAATTTCTGCTTGAGCACTATGCCACTTGATGGTACGCGGCGAATATTTTAATTAAAAAAAAACCATTTGCGCGTTAAATGAAATGCGATATAGTTTAACGACGTATAATATGGTGTTAGATAGTAAATCACACTAATATTAAAATTTAATAGTAACCCTATCAGTAGATTTAATATTTTTTTTTTATATCGGAATTTAATATTGATATGATTTTTTTATTTTGTCTATTTATAACGCACACGCTTACCGGCTTGCTGAGGGGCGCGCCGCGGCAACCACCCTATCGATGCCGCATTGGATGAGTCAGAAAAACGAAAAGGCACCGTTAAAATGCGTCTGAGGGTGAACGCTCGAATAAGTTCGATAATAACGAAGAATAATCAAACTTCACCGCACGCTAGCCAACTCCACGCTTATCTCTTCCAGTTTATTTCGGTCGCAATCGATATGCGAGCGAATGTTTAACTGGTCGTGTTCGACCTCGATTTCTAAGCGATCAATTAGATATTAAACGACAAAACGTGTTGCTTATACAACGGCAAAATCCTTTATTTTAAAATAGAGCGGCTTCACAATATCATAACCTTAAAATTATGCAAGACGATATGTTGAACAGCGATGAGAACAAGACTATGGCTTATATTAAGTACATTAAAGATTTGACACGTGGGTTACAATACAATAAGAAAAATGTGCATAGAGAATAATTCTTATACCTAATATTATTTATCTAATGAAATTGGAATTACTTCCTGAGGGATACCGCATTTAAACAATTTTGCTTTTTAGTGAATTACAATATCGAGCTATAGGGGCGAACCTAGTCGGGCGTAGTACGTCTGCATCTGCGAATTCGCGGTTCCACTAATGTACGGAGCGACCTGGCGACATTGCATTCCTTGTAACGGGGGGTTGGGGAGTGGGGCGTGATACCAAAGAGATGTTCGCTTCAGAAATGATTTATTTTTATTCGTAAGAAATTCCGGGAGTTAACGGATGTTCCGGGTTTTAGTGGTAAAGTTGAGCGAGGCGGTCGGCGCGGCAGGCGCAGTCTACGAGCCCTGCCCGAATGCGTCCGGGTTAACATACTCCACACCGACCAACAGACGATTTTCCGCCGGTATAACTCCCACTACACCTGCGGCAACAAAATAAAAAAATCTACAAAGCCGGCAACGGAACTAAGGAGACCGGACCGCGGTGAAATGAAACAAATAGAAACCATACAGAAAGTATCCTTGGAACCTCGATATAAATACTTAAAAAAAAGAACTCGTAAATAAATGAAAAAGGCAAAAATGCGCGAACGTTATGTAAAAATGAGAGTGAAATCCCCACGGAAATGTTATGGGGAAACTTGTAATTGATAGTATCCTGTTTACTGTTTCGGCTATGTAAAATTGATACACAAATGA
Organism: Asbolis capucinus; assembly: GCA_018249125.1. Taxonomy (NCBI): domain Eukaryota; kingdom Metazoa; phylum Arthropoda; class Insecta; order Lepidoptera; family Hesperiidae; genus Asbolis; species Asbolis capucinus. The sequence continues at coordinate 12,810 of DWJZ01005002.1, forward strand.
TGCCAGTATATGATTTTTAGGTATGGAAACCCCATCTGTATCACGCACACGATGCAGGAAGGAGGGGTTTATTGAAGTCGTGTGATAAACACGGTGTTATTGACTTTAATTCATTTAGTATTAGTATAACTAGGCACGCAACAACGATATGGGGTGAAATTCAAAGCTGCTCGGAATGCTGAATGCCTGGTCACATAAATTTTATGGACATCAATAATTTTTAACATGAGCATAATTTATTTGGACGATACAATGTCATTTATCGGTAGCCACTTTAAATTAATATTATGCAATATAATAATCAAGCTTATTTATACATATATGACTAGTTTAGAGGATGGTGACGAGGACGGTCGCAGACTTAGCGATTTATTTTCGAAATAACTTATACATTATACAATAATTTCGATACAAAATCTTAATTTTGAGAAATAAATTAGTGCGAGGCGTGGCGATATTGCGACAATAGCAAGCGATAATTTAGCCGACGACCGATTGCAAAGGGATTGCCTCGGGATTGCGTTAATAAAAACATTGAAGTGTTCAATAACATTAACACGTTAGCATAAAATAGTTGCATCCAAAAATATGACGTAATAACAATAATAAATATTAATATTAATAACATCGTTGCCTAAGCATTGTAAATATTTGAAATATAAAAGGCAAATAACATTAAAACAAAGCAATTGTATAACTACGCAAGTATACGTTTTTATTAATTATAGCGAATATTCGATAAGGTATTAAAATAACTTTTCAAGCTCGATTATAGTGTTAAATTTATTTTCATGGATTAAATGAATCGAAAATCTAAACTAATGCTAATTAGATATATAACATATAAACTACATATATAAGTGACTATGATATCGTTAATTCCTACTCATCCTCTAAACTTAGTAACTTGAAATGAATTCCTAGTCTACATCTTACTACCTAGTAATTATTAGTTACTCTTAGATAATTGTAGAAACTACGGTTTAGTTATAGAGAAGCTAATTTTAATGACAACTTACAATAAGTTTGGCGGCAAGACAGCTGAAAGTAAAGACACCATTTTATAACAGTCGATACCACCAAAATTATTCTCTATAATCGTAACCATAGGTATTGACTGAACACAACATACAGATTAGCAGAAAAAAACTTTTTTTTTTTTAATTTTCAGGACAGTAAAAAAGGTAAGGAAAAAAAGCAGAAAAGAAGTATTTTTGACTGTTTTGATGATTTAACATATTTATATATTAGTGAATAGATTTGGAGTTAAATACTCCATACATATTTAAATATTCTGGTATTAAATTAGTAATAATTTTCCATAGAAAAAACCAAAAAAATACTAAATTAAAACAATAATTAAAGTTAATTAACATTAAAAATATTTAAACAAATGTTTCTTACAACATGAACCAAAAGAACCTTCGCAATACCAACGGACAGCATTAACAAACGATTGAATAAAAGAAGTCGAATCGATTTCAATAAATTGAATAAATAAACGGAGTTATTACGTAAACTACATATGAAGCATGTCGGTCCCATTGACATGCGTTAAAGTTTTATTAATACGTTATAGGTACGAACAATAACAGCTACTTGTATTTATTTTGGAATATCATGTTCATGGCACGAACGATGATTAATGATACTTAATTAGTTCACTGTTATAAAATACACTTGAATAAAGAACGTATTCGAATTTTACCTTCATTTTAAACTGTTACACTATAATTCTTTGTCTTTATACCAAGTAAAACGTATTTCTTTTAATAATAAATATCTCAGGTCAACTCACACACGATCATCTGATC
>DWJZ01005003.1:0-14623 GCA_018249125.1 Asbolis capucinus
ACAGGATATGTTTTATCCCAGGAATGGCTAAGTGACCACGGAATAACATATTAAAATTAGTATGGCAATTCCGAAACCAATGGACCAATTTTGATGAAATTTAGCATGTTTATAGCTTATATAAGGAAAATCGTTATAGGATACTATATATCCCAGAAAACTGCTTTGTTTCAATGGTACAATAGATTAAAGTTAGTATGGCAACTGTGAAACCACTGGACAATTCTTCTTCGAGAGCAATTTCTAGTTCTTTATATACTTATATCTTTTGTTTTCCCCTTCTAAACAGTTTATTTTCAATCTACAAAACTTAAAATTAAGTGTACACAGAGTAACCAGTTCATTAACCACCACTTTTAGGTGCGGTGTCCTTAGAAAATTTTAGCCTTTTATTTATTAAATTACTGATCGATATACGAAGCTGAGCCAATCGACTAAAAGCATAAAATTATATACAAACTCTGAATATAATTTATGTATTGTAGAGGAGCAGTGAGAGTATTTTTTGCAAATAACTACCCTTAAGTGGTTAAATGTTGTTAAACTTTAAACACAGTTCCCTCTGCCTGCCTGCCAGAGCATGAACTCCTTAAATAATAACTCAGTTGAATGTTTAATGCTAATTGTATGTAGGGAGGTAGTTACAAACATTCCTTACGCACGCCTTATAATTGCATATTTCTGAAACTATTTCAGTCTTAAAGGACACAGTCCATTTTTGTCCTGCTATTGTACACTAAACGACAGTGATATTAAAATTATAGTAAAAAATTTATAATATTGAAAATCATAAATTCTAACAAAATATCATATTTTTTCAATATGGCTACCCGGCTGATTGCTTATCATCATCAGAGGGGAGGCACTGTCAAGTAAATTGCCATAATTATTGTAAAAACGTAATGATTCGTCAATAGAAACTTTAATTACATGAATTGAGATAATTGACAATGTTAACAAACATTATGTCAACTACATAATTCTTACAATATAGGTATTCCTTAAGTCGTAAATAGACGTAAAATATGTATTATAATTATTTAACAACAGCATTGTTTTTATTAATTAAGAATTAATATAAAAACTCGCGACAAAAACACCAACGCCTCGCTTCGCCAGTCGATGTAACGTCGATAGCAAAAAGCATGTGTAATCTCTTGAATTTTCCTTCTACCGAAAATCTTCTACTGAAAACCTTCTACTGAAAATGCATCTTTTTTTTATTTATTTAACAAAAGTTGTACAATTATATATTTTTTTTACATTCTGCCAAACTGTTTGCCAGTTTATCGGCAACTTGTCTAAAGAAATGTTTTAATTCAAACACTCGAATCCTATTCTATAAAATATTGCACCCGTATTGATATAGTTCTTTTCGCCATCTCCCTTTTATCAGTCATTGAAAATGTTTTCTAAATCTCAAAAATTTACTTCAGCTTAAATTTTTCGGCTGATTGAAACTTCTTGGTTGAATTCCATGTCTTCTTTAGTAATATATCCACTTGTATTATGACGAATTTCTTTGTTCTTATCAAAAATTCTACATATGAATACATTACATACTACGCCAGTGCAATTTTTCCCCACTCCACTTATAAGACGAGCATTATATATAAAAAAATGGCCCTCATTACATTGAGAATTACCTTACCCTACCATTACCCTAGATTGTTTAAAATGGTGTACTTAAAATATTACTTATTACAATGGATCACTTTACCTTAAAGATAAACTTTACGAAACATATTACAAAGCAATTATTTAGTCATAAAAGAAGTTTCGGCAAGGTTGTTGGGTTGTTTCGAAAGTAAAGTTGAACGTAGCGGAATTCTACATGATTATTTTTCACAAATATTAAAAGCGTGTAAAAAATGCTAAGGATGTTTGATTTATCACCTATCAAATAAAAAATATTGAAAAATACCATTGAACTCTAATAAGGTTATGGCTTCAACTCATTGATAGCCCACTACTGAGCACGGGCCTCACCTCATCCTGAGTGCAACACTACACTATATAACGTTTCCTTAAAAAAAGTTATGTTCCATTAACAACTGTATCTTTTCATGACGTGATCGTCCAAAGCTTTCGCTTACCCCTTAGTTGGCCTTAAATAAAATTTATTTTAATAGTCTAGAAACTTCCAGATTCATTGATTTATACTGTTTTTTTATCTCTCAGTTAGCAACAATTACACATTAAGAGAGTACAGTTAAATCATGTGCTATTATTTCTGTTTCATTTCAATTTAACCTAACCTTAAAATTCTCCATAAAGTTCTCATAAGTGTGTGAAGTCTACCAATCCGTACTAGGTCAACGTGGTGGACAACGGCCTGTACCCCTCGCATTGTGAGCACCCAAACAGCAGTGGGTCAATTATGGGTTGAAGTGATTATGAACCTAGAAAGACATGTATCAGTTAAATTAATAAATGTAATTCTAATATCACTTGAAGTCGACTAAACGAAATTCATTCGCGTTACACGTATAAGACATATTTTAAACCATAATTTACCTGACAATATTTTTTTTATTCCATAAGCTAGTTTGTATTGAAGTTTAATCCTTAAACTCCATCAAAGCTAGTCCTATTACTGTGAAATGAGATGAAGAAAGACGAGTATTACTCAACTCTTTATTAAAGTAGATGGCACGTCCCTACAAATGGTGATTTCAGTTCTCTGGTAGCTTTTGACGAAGTTATTGTGATACTCCAAGCTTTATTTCATATCACTTAATAATTAATCATCTTAGTGGTAGTATCTTGTAGTCTCATAGTTATGTTCAGAGTCAATTGTTAGTAATGTTCAAGTTAGCCATATTAAGAATGGACGAATAAAAATCTCCACTACACTGCTTTGGAACAGCGTTCGAATGTGCTCTAAGCTCCCTTAGTGAAGTACGCTAAAAATTACATTGACCCGAACATGGTACAACAACACTATATATAATAAACATTTTATTTATGTTATTACCTATTACAAAACGTCATTTACATATTTATGTTATAAAATTCAGTAATAATAAAGTAACCGTATGGTGGCACATAACATGAAAGATAACAAGGAAGGATACAATGAACTTTCGAGGCCTGTGATACATTTTTGTATTGTAAATTGTCTGCACTCCTTCTCTACATGATGCTTAAGTGTACAAAATCTGACAAAGATACTCTTTACTAGTATATAATAGAAAGAGAGAAAGAAAGGGAAACGTTTCCTGGAAGAGCACATATATAATACTTTTTGCATCGTTATCCAATGATTGAGTATATGTACTGTGGTATTATTGAGTATCAAATTCAGATACTACCTCAGTATACTCAATAATATCCGATAAGGTTTTATTGAGTATACTGTGGTAGTATCTGAACCTGAAAATACTTTTAAAATTTATCGTCCAAAGTTTTACTCCTTTAATTCTTAATTTGTTGACGCTAATTTTAATTTTTTTCTTATTTTATGCTCTAATCAGGGTTACGAACAGGTAGGTTTATTATATATTAAATATTTTAACGCTGTACAATTTCCTCATACGGATAAAGCAATGTTTTCGTGGCAATATTTTACATAGTATTTTTTAATTATACGTTATTTTAATACAGACCAAAATATAATTTAGTAATAGCCAATGTCTTCTTACTAAATTATGGTATCTTGTGGCTGGTTTAAAATGCTTAAATGTCTACACACACCAGATACTATGTACTAAGGGACTAGAGAAGACACCTAATACGACTGTCTGTTGTTTGGAAGTGATATCACTGCACAGTATAGAGACGTCACTTTTGCGCCTTACTCTTGGTCGCAAACGAATTCCGACATTTTGGAGCTAATCAAAGTGTTTGTAACTTAAAAACGTTTCGTTGTGTCATGTGATAATGCCATAATTATTCCAGCAACACGCCGAAACACAAAGGAGTAAGTTTTCATCGTAAAATAACAATATTTAATCAGTTGAAAAATAAAACAAACAAAATAATTCTCATGCATATGTCAATATTTTTTTACTTGTTGTCTAGCAACTTGCCAACTTATATTACTTTGAGCGCTGCGGTTTTGAATTGTACTTTAAACGACGTACATATTGCTTAAGCGCTAAAGGCTATCGCTTGAATTAGATAAAATGTAAAAGCGTTTTCTCTGCGTAGGTTCTCTGGTACGTTAGTACATAGTATCCAACTGATCCTGTACTAGTTTACCTCAAATATCCTTCTTTCAAGTATATTCTTAATAATTACTCAGTTATTGTATGTGGATAAAGACCAAAAGCGCAGGATATCATGCGTCTATCTTAACTGACCAATCTGATAAAGCAGTAACGCAAGTGACAAAAATATATAAACTACGTAGTAGTCATAAAACTGTCGGTCCGGGTTGTTATCGTTAGTTGTTACCTTTAACAGTCGTTGAGTTATGTCGAATGCCTTCGACTAGCATTAAAACTTCTAACCCTTGAGTTAACAATAACCCCTCCACCAATATCAAATGGAGAAGCATGGCTGCGCTATGCCTCCTCAGTTACAAGTAGGGACCAGTGTTCGAATGGGCCCTTTATGGGGCTAAAGATAAATAAAGATGTGTTACAATAACTTTTGTAATATTCTTGTTATTGGCAGCATAATGTGATAAAAAAATATTATTTATTTTGCACTCCAAAATAATCAAAAAAAGTTACAAGGAGGAAATAAATTAAAACCGGTACAAAAACCGGTCTTTTTCTAGATAACCCTTATTGTATTGTAAGACACTTACCTTAAATAACTGTCCAGAATTAAATTAAATAAACTGCGATACAATAACAATAAAACACAAAGTTTACCTGTATAGTGTTGTCATTGTAATATATTGAATATACAGTTCAAGTTACTTTTTATTTTTTTCATCTACGTACTATGAATTCGTACTCACACACATACATAGTATATGTACATATTTTGATACAATGCACAATACAATTGTAGCATGTGAAATAATGTAATATATAACTAGTAGTTAATCCATACATTGTCCTGCTCTGTGGATGTACAAACACAGATGCTTATATATACTCGTACATATAATATAATCTACCGAAATTCTTGATGACACAACGCGACACGCAACACCATATCCGTAGAAGTGCTACGGGTGCTACGGCGTAGCACTGTGGCTTTCCCACCAAATTAAAAGTAATAAAAAAAAGTCTTATCACCATATATTATTAACAATCTAAGTTGACTTAAAAGTTCTGTTTAAAACATTTATAGTTATAGATATGGATAATAATAAAAAACACTGTGAACATGCTGCCGAAATTTTTTGGTATTTTTTTTTATCGATAGGCTAAATTTTATTACATTATAAATGTAAATATTTTTCGTAATATTGTAGCTTACAAAAGATATTACATAATTTGTTTTTAAAATAAACTCAAATTTTCACTCTTCCGTGCGTGCATTATCATTTAAATGCGGCGCAAGAGTTTCTCTTCCTTTTTTTCTTCTTTTTTCGCATCCTTTCCGGAATATTTTTGACTTATATTAATTTGTAGTAAAAGTATTACAGTATAAAATTATTCTTTTGCGCCAGGTAACCCATCTACTCGTTTGGCTGATTATAACTTTAAAAAAACCCCGATCTGGGTGCATGGCAGCGCCACCGCCAAGTCAAACAAAGCAAAGTAGCATGCCCGTTTATTTTTATCTGGAATCATTAATAAGTGGACATTGATTGCAGAGGTTGCGCAAACAGAAGAGCGCGGGAGAGTTGGACAAGCGAGGCACAGGATCGGTGAGATCAGGAGGCTCTGGAGGATCAGCCTCCTCATGGGTTTCCTCCGTGGAGAGCACACATTCAGCGACCACGCGAGTTTCGATGCATACTAATTCCAATAACAGCTTCATTGTGGAGGCAAGTATTTACCTATATCCTACTAATATTATAAATGCGAAAATTTGTGAGGATAGGCGGATATTTGTTCTTTATTCAAGTACAAAGTACTGAATGGATCTGAATGAAATTTTGCATAGACATAGATAATATCTGGTATAACACATAGGCCTCTTTTTACTATCACACCACGTGAGGAGAGTCGGGGGTGGAAAATAGTTTTTATATAAAAATGTTAAGTTAGTTTAGAAACTCGAAATTTTAAAATTTCTGCACCGTTAAATTCCTAATTTGAGAGAATATGCTTTTTTGCTTCAAGGAAGGTTTTCCTTTTTTTTTACTCCAAACTCGAAAACTGTTTTTACAAGAACAGCATTTGCCAGAAGTGAAGGAGCACTGTGAGTAGGAACCGGAGCCCAGTAGTGGGACTGATGATGAGGGACATTAACCATAACTGAGCTACAAAATGTGGCTGGGAACAGTTGGCTATAAATAAATTTTAACCTTTGGCTGTGTGATGAAGGATGCTTCGTCATATTCCTCGTCTTTGGAAAGTGTAACCTGTCTTCAGGTTTTCTTTTGTAACAGAAATTTGTACAAGATATTAACACGGTAAAAAAGAGGTTATTTTCTGTAGATAATAATATCTCTTTATGACCTAATTGTGATCTTCGAAAGTTAAAAATCATTTAATTTATAAAGGCACTTTGATAGACTTATGCTTATCATAGTAAAAGGAAAATTTTACTAGTTATTTGTCTAAACCAAAATGCTATATTACAGGATGAACATTTGGACGCCAGCGTAACGGAATCATACATGGGTGAATGGAAGAATGACAAGCGTACGGGGTTCGGTGTGAGCGAGCGAAGCGACGGCTTGCGATACGAAGGCGAATGGTTCGCGAACAGAAAGTATGGTTACGGTGTTACCACCTTCAGAGATGGTACCCGCGAGGAAGGGAAATACAAGAACAATGTACTCATCACCAGCCAGAAACGAAAACATATGTTCTTAATGCGATCCGCCAAGTTCCGAGAACGAGTTGACTCAGCCGTGAACGCTGCGGTCCGCGCGTCCAAAATAGCGTTACAAAAGGCCGACATAGCTATATCGAGGTACGCGTCTAGTACTTTTTAAACTAATAAACACAACAGCATTTCATCATTTACATTAAAAACAATACAATATGAGCATTTTAAAATCTATAATGTTAACTGTTATTTCATGTATATATATTAAGCACTATGTTAAAATCGATCGGAAGAGCAGTCAATAGAAATTGCTATGGTATTAATAATGTATTTATAGAAGATATAATATTATTTTTACCGAAATATTTCATGTTACGTTATTGTGAAATTTTATAACAATTATGGTTTTAAATATATTAATTTAATATGTTTTTTATGACTATAATAATACTGTTACTATTAGTTAAACAGAAAATTACTAGTAACTTCAGATTAAAATAACTGTACGATTGATCGATCAGCACGGTGTGCCAATTGTCCGGCTAAAAATATGCTGCGTAATTGCATGCATTGCTGATATATGTATATATGTAACTTATTTGGTAGAATTCGTTTTGCATTTTGTAAAAAAATGCATTATCTAATATGAAATATATTTTCAGAACCGCCACAGCACGGGGGAAAGCCGACCAAGCCGACGATGCGGCAGACCAAGCGAAAGAAGACTGTGATTTAGCACAAACAACTGCCAAGCAGTTCGCTCCAGATTTTAAGCACCCTGGCTTTGATCGAATAGGTTTAAGAGAGAAATATAAACAAAGGCAGAACTATGAAGCGCAGGTCGCGGCGCCCGCTTCGATACAAGAATCTGAAAAGATCTTGGACGGAAAGAGCATTCCAAACCATATCCCTCCGATGCATTCACAGCTTCCTCAAATGAATAAATTACCAAATGCTGTGTCATCTAGAAGACCCTCGACGCAGTACCCCAAGCCAGCACAGTCCATAGATCCCAGACTCGCGAATAGTTCTAACTATAACACCGATGACCGAACACTCGGGCCTCCCTACGATCCCTATTACGGTTCTAATCAGGAAAGTTGGACTCCTCCCGGAAATATTCCACAGCAGGTGATGGACAATCAAAAACAATACAGTCCTAATGAACCGATGGGTGGTTACGGCACTACACCGCCGGGGACACAACAAGGCTTAGGTTATCGCAATAGACAAGAAACTCTACAACATCAACAGAGTGTGGACCAAAGTAACTTACCCTATGCGAACCAAGGACGAAGACTCTCCACATCCGTTAAGCCGTCACCGAGTCAGACTCAGAGACCTGGACAAGAATGGGGCGCTCCTCCTAACATTCCGAGGAGACTGAGCGTGCTAGGTCAACCAATGCACGACTCCCAGGGGCAGACGTACGTTGACGGGCGGACCGAATATCGAACCGGGACCGTTCACTCGGAAGGTCAAGCGATGGCGCAAGATCCGCAGGGTTACCGCCAGACATTCGACGCGCAAGGTTACCGACAAGATCAAGGATATAGACAAGACCAGCCTTACCGCACGGGACAGGACCAACAGGCGCACCGCACGATGCCCGAGCAACAGCAGCAAATGTACCGACAACCACCAGCCGACCAACAAGGGTACCGACAGCCGGAGCCGGACGTGATGAACGGCGAGCGGGAGGCGCGGCAGGCGGCGGGGCGGACGTCCATCGACTACTTCGATCATTACAAGAGACCGCCGAGCAGAGACTCGAGCGTAGATCGGTACGGACGGCGGTCGCGGCAGCCGTCCGTGGACGCGCCGCCGGCGTCGGGCTCGCGAGCGGGTTCAGTCGCGCCGCAGCCCCCACAGAGCTCTCGTCCTGCGTCTCGCGCCGCGACGCCTGCTGGAAACGGTCACTTGGCGTCGGGACGGGGTTCAATGCCGCGCGCCGCGTCTCGAGAGCGACAACCGTTCGAGGAGTCGTTGCTGCGGAAACGCAACCTCGGGCAGGAGATCTCACCGTCGCCGTACCAGCCAAAGCGCACGGAGAGTTTGTTCGTGCCGCAGAACACTGCGCCGGCGCCACCACCTGTCGCAACAGGGGGAGGTCGCAAGGTAAGAAAATTCACTTATTTTATCTTAAAATATTCATAAAAGTAATCCTTAAAATAATCACTTTAACCCTCACTGATCTAGCATCTTGCTAGATGGTTGAAGAAACAAAAACGGCACGCATCATACATAAACCATAACATATCTGTCGGATGACAGCTACATATATTTATATTTTAACGGCTAAATTCATTCATCATCAAATTTTCATGATTTCGACAGATCAAAAATAGAATTGAAATTGTCTCCGCCTGGAATAAGAAAATGACAATTAGAATATTTGAAAATAAAAATAAAAAAGAAATATTAAATTCACAAGTTTCACAGTAATATTGTCTATTCAGGCTAAAACCTAACCTTCGTCGTTAGAGCCTGCCCATACAGCCTCTTGGGGTATATACCATCCCGAGTATTGAGAGTACGGAAGTGGTTAAAAACCGACCACCTCGACCGGAAGTTAGGTGGGAAGAAGAAAAAAACAAGTGGTTCCCTGAAATGCATGTAACATGAGTTGCTAGTAAAGTACATAATTTGCAAAGTATTACACAGACACACCATTTACCTACAGAAAATATATGGTAATATAATTTTTAATAATGAACCTAAATATCTGTCATCTGAATATCTGCACTGGCTGGAAATTAAACCTGAAATCTCATCACTCATTATGAAAGTTGCTTTGAACACAGATCATCAGGTGTTCTGGTACTGTGTTACTTTAAGGCAAAAAATGCTCCAAATATCTTGGAGTCCAAATAAACTTCTTCAGTCCATAATACCTTACCAATGGACGATGGAATGTTCTAAGAGAAGCAGAAAACGTAACTGGCCTGTTAGCCTAATGGTTAGTAAAACCCAAAAAAATCATGGACTCAATTCCCAGAAATTCTTGTTAGTGGTGAACAGGAATGTTTGTTCTGTATTTGTTTATAAAAAAATATATAATAGTTTATATTTAACTTATTTATTTATTTATATGTACGTTTATTTGCCTGATTAGAAATAGTACAAGCTAACTCTTGTAGTTTGGAAATATGTAGATGGCCATGTGTGACATGTACTTAAATATTTATTCATATTTATAAACCACGTATAACCTGTATTAATACCAACAACATACTGTGTTAATGTCAACCCGTATTGATTGCTAAAAAATAATCAATGGACACTAATATTAAAACATGAATATAAAACAAATTCCCTTTTAGCTCACTGGCCATAAAACTAACCAATGTGGTAGGCAACCAATTGCCCGCCAAACTACACAATATTGTAATAAAATATAGTTTACGAGGGCATTCCTACCCGTGTATACCATATCCTGTCCATTTATTATTCCTACGTCATTTCGCAGTTGGTTTCGGATTCATCTGACACGTTTATAAACAGTTTCCTGGTTAAAAGAAACGGTTGGTACATAAATATTGCTAGAGCAAAGACATCGTACACTTGTAACATTGTTTAGGAAAAAAAGCAATTGTAAATACTTTATTCGATGCAGAAACAATATTTTCGACACACTCGGATTTTTCTTTTCTTGTATATATTAGAAAATATTATATAAAATACACACTTAAACTAGGCCAAGATTCGAAAGGAATGTTTATCAAACAAACTTGTCAAGTATGTTTGTCCAAAAAAATTTTCGAATCGTAGCCGAGGTGTAGTACATAAACTAATATTAGGTACATTTTTCCTTCTAATCCGTATTGAAATAGTGTGGTAAAGTTAGTTTTAGTCTTCTTGAGGAATGAGGAAAACCCCGCCATTAATGATTGATTGATTTATTTCCATTATTCCCGATTACCTTCATAAATTGTTGGTAAGATTTTATATAGAAATGGGTAGCCATTTTTAAAACATCCTCGTCGTGTCAATCTACAGTCTGAAGCGGCGACCATGTCTAGCAATTCAAACTATACGTCCATATATCCAAACGTCTGTCAACTTGTCGTACTTGCTCACTCAGATGTACGATAGTAAACACGACTAAGTGTAGTGTAGAGAGAATAGCTATGCCGTGTCTACTCGTGTGCTCGTGTGTTCGTGTGTGGATCGCTTCAGCTTGCTGTGGCAGTGGGCGGCTGAGCCCGTTCTATTTCTAAATTGAGACAGTCATACGCAGTCGCTTTCCGCGCAACACCTCTTTGCTAATTATAAATAGATTTTTTGAATATGAACTAAACGGAAAAAGCCGGCATTTAAAAACACAGGGCAATTAATAGTCTGCAAGATTCAAACGGTTGGAATAATAAAAATGAAATAACTTAAGTGTCGCATTTAAAGCTATTTTGCGTAACGATCGAGTGCATTTATAAGACGATATCATGATGTGGTATCAAGGTGGTGATGAAGATGAAGAGGAAGACCTTTTGTGTTCGCCGGCAATCCTCGCTCGGCGCGCTTCTGAAAGTTGGATTAACGTTCCTCCCGTAGAGGTAACTCAAGGACCTCTACAAACCAAAATTTATAGACGAACAACTATAATCGTGGAATTCTAAAAGACATCCAGTTATTTTAACTTTTTAAAAAGAATCAATTGGTCGTTATGTCATAACATTGAATAATAGAGCAAATATTTTAAAATAGTTTAGTTTTTATTTAAAAGAAAAGGACATTTTTGTTAAAAGTCCGCCCCGTTTTAAAAATAATCTTAATATTTGAATAAACACATTTTAACACATAAACCATTTAAGTACTTAGTATTTTACGATAAGGTTTAATAATATGCCATAAATGATTTGAGCTGTAGTATTCTCGCTCACTCATCGGAGATTTAACCAAACTCTATCAAAGCTACTCAATTTAGAGTACAGACTCTTAAGTTGCTTGCAACTTCTACTGACTTAATTCTATCAAATATTAACTGTAGCATATGGACCTTTCTATTTTACCTGATGTATAGCGCACACAATTTTTTGGCTTTAGTAAATTATGGCACAAAATGTCTGTTACCAATAAATCCGAATTCCTTCCTATTTTGTGGATCTAATAAAGTAGCTTGAAATACAAAAAAGTCAAGAGTCATTAATAATATAGTGTCTTTTTTTCTATCTCCTAAAATTAACGATTAGGATTATATGAAAAACCAATATTGAGAGAGCAATCTCTCTCTCCAATCTTCAATTAGAAAATAGAAAAGTATTTGTAGTTCAAAACCCACCGGTGATAGGGATAACAAAGGACGTAAACATACCGCGTTTAACCAAGTTTGGCGTAAACATACCGCGTTCCTACTAAGTTTGGCGTAAACATACCGCGTTCCCAGATGGTGAGCACGCCACAAGCCCTGCAGCGTAAGAAGTCGTTACCAGATGTAGCGGCCATGCCGCGCATGGCGGACGGCGGAGGGATGTCGCGGGAAGAAGTCTCTGCGCTGGGGTCTGCTCGCAGAGAAGAGGTCCGCCGGATGCATGAGGAGACTGAGAAACTCCGCGCCAACCCCCTGCTGTACCTTGTCAGTCCACAAGTTAAGGTAACCTTCGGCTGTCCTAACTTAGTGTAGAGCCGAAACGTAGTGACGTGCATCCTGTGTAGTGAAAAACTGTTTGTCGAAATTTACAATCGATCGTTACGTTTATGCTAAAATACCGGTGGGATGTGATACGTAGTCATTGTTAAAGACTTAAAAAGGATTGAAATTCCTCTTCTGTCTTATTCATTAGCTATCATAGCTTTGCTTCGTCAGACGAATTTTGAACGGAATCTAACAAAATCAGTAACCCATTTCTACTAACGGAAACATTAACATCAAAAAGGATCCACCTGGTCTTTTAAAATTAAAAAAGTACTAATTTGATATGTAAATATACAGAAACTATTAATTACTCAATTACTTAGAACCGTACTTTTTGGGTATTTTGGTAAGAGCATCTCAATGAAACTTGAGTCCTCGATCATAATTCTTTTAGGAGTTAGCACTGACATCTAGGCAACTAACATCAAAAGCTTTTTTATATTAATAAATTGTAAATACGACTGTAATACGGAGTGACGCAACCCGAACTGATCCAACAATATTTATTAATCGGCTTAACAATACAAATATGTTGTGCGGATATGGCCTATACGACATACGACGATGAGCCACAACCACCACGCATCCACGGCTATAAGTATCCTTACTGATTATGGTCGCAACAAAACGCCTGTTATAAACCATTGTATACCTGTTATAAACCAACCATAAATGGACAAACAAGCCCACTACACAAATGTCTTTTCGGTTATTGTTCAATCCAAAAAGCCAATTCAAAAAAGTATGGGATTGGCGTCAATCATAGAAAAGGGATTTGTCTCAAGGTCAAGGCCAAAAACAAAGCTAAGTATACGGCCGATACGTTTTTTTTATATAATCATTATAACACCATACATGATAAACAAAAGCATACAATTGCCCTATACGTTATTAAGTATGATATGATATAACACAGGGAAACAAGGCTGTATTGGAAAAAGGGCAGAGCTATAGTTGCAGGCCACAAATGAATATTTGTCGGCATGGCTTGGGACTTTCTTTGTAACATAAAGGGGACCTCTGTTAATGGACATGGTTTAACGATTTCTATCTAACATTAACAGACTTATTCAGGTACCTGCGCCTCAATCTTCCCACTAGTGGCTACCCATCCATGTAGCGTACCCTTCGAAATATCGGAACACCCTTCAAACTTCCTCCAGTCAACGCAAGTCTGAACACAACAGCATTTTAAGCAATTCCAACGATTGAATGCCAAATGTTTTGTTTGCAGGACTGGTTCTCGCGGCAACAGCTGGTGATACTGGTGCTGTTCATCAACATCTCGCTGGGCATCATGTTCTTCAAGTTGCTGACGTAGCGGCACGAGCGGCGCCGCGGCGCCTCCCCGGACACTCTGTACATATTCTACCGAACCATTCAAAACAAACGATGTTTAATGTGCAAAATATGAAACTATACACTTTGCCTCATCCTTCCTTTTATACGAGTTACATTTTTTTCTAAACAAACACACGGAAACGTATTTATTCGTCGATAAGGACTTCGGTTTGCTAGTGTACTTTTAAAGTTGTGTAAGTGTGTAAAGATGAAAACTATGTGCAAATATGCCCCACCCTCGTCGAGTTTGTAATAACAAAATTCTTATGGTGTGAGAGTGAGATTTTTTGTGCCCACTAGTCGAAATCTACGAGCTGGAGCACGAAATGTTTATGAACCTGCATATTGTAGGTTTTGCTCTTGTAGTACCTTATATTAAACGCCTTAAAACCACAAGGATTATTTAGTTTTTTTGAAAACATGCGACCAGAAACGTGATACTTAAAAACTCTAATCGAAGAAGGCTAAATAGGCGTAAAATTATTGCAGTCC
Source organism: Asbolis capucinus (assembly GCA_018249125.1). Classification (NCBI taxonomy): domain Eukaryota; kingdom Metazoa; phylum Arthropoda; class Insecta; order Lepidoptera; family Hesperiidae; genus Asbolis; species Asbolis capucinus. The sequence continues at coordinate 14,312 of DWJZ01005003.1, forward strand.
GCTACGGGCTATATGTTGAGCTAAAATGTTATATATTTGTAGTTAATGGAACCTAGCTTTCCAGCAAAAACCAAGAGTAGAACTATTGAAATTTATAAAATGAATGTTAATAAACGAATCCGTTTTTTAAATTTCATTAATGAAATGTGAATCGTTACCATATTTATTATTACGCCACGTATTTTCTATGGTATAATTTATGAAACAAATGTACAATTAGAAACTTTTATAAAACTTTTTTCTATTCTTTAAAAGGGTATGAAGCGAAAATAGTTCGCGCTCCCTGCTTTCATTCTAAAGGAAATTAGAACG
>DWJZ01005004.1:0-14623 GCA_018249125.1 Asbolis capucinus
TCGCACTCACGTGTGTTTTATGTCGGACACCTATTTCCTAGTTTTTCATAAATGTATGTATTTATCTTACTCCGGGGAAATACATGCTTACAAGCTATAGCTCTAGGTTTATTTCTCAGACAACACAACTGGAAACCAGGTACATTTTTGTTTATACAAAAACCTCACTCATTGTGCTGTAAATACATTACAATAATGTTTTATTGCTTAGTTGTAAATATATAATTATTTCTATAAATATATAAAAAGTTTTAAATAAAAATAATATTAAATTCTAAACGAATGAACTTATTATTATAGGCTACTTTTATACACATCAATGAATTTTAAAATAATGGTTCTACAATAATAATTCTACAATATCCCTATATAAAACACACTCAGGCATACATGCAAAAACACACATACAAACCACACCAAAAAACTGTGTGTGTGAGAATCTTGGTGTGATTAAACACAGGCCTTTGCTTAGCACTGCTTGAAAATAAAATTTTCCACAACACATTTAGTTTTTTTTGGCAAGATTTGACTTTGAATTTAGATTCATTTGGCGAAACCCTGAATGCTTATAGTACCTATTTCTACTCACATAATTATAAATATGTATTTAATTCACCGAATAATGTTTTATCTATGTTAAAATTTAATATTGTGTATCTATCCTTGCAGAGCGAATGTTGTGCACTATAAATTTAATTTCTTCATTATATTTCCATTACCAGGTTTATTGGTAAAAAAAAATTATGAAATAAGCAGTAAACAGGTACAAAATTTCGTATGTATCACTAAGTTTTAAGGTGTACATGAATTATAAAATAAAATAAAAAATCGAATTACCAACGTCAGCCGATTTTCTGATATCTATATATCAAAAGATGAACCAAAAATGTTATGCCAATCACTGTGTATTTTTACATCGCTATTAAAATATCCCATAAGCCCATAAACCACATCTTGAGCATATAATAATTGCTAGGTAAATCCCATTTTAGCATATCTGTAGCATTATTAATAAAAATGTCAAATGCAATTAACTGAATATAAATAAAAGTATAGCCATGGCTATACTCTCTGCATGCAGAGAGGAAACGCTGAGAGCATTGTGAGTACTGTACATGGTTCTACACCTATACATTTATTTTAAGTAGTTTATTTAATATATATATATGTATATATAAATAAAAGGTAAAAAATATAAAAGCAAATTCTTATGCATTAGCATAGAATGCTCTTTATTGAAGGTGGAAAGAACAGCACAAATCAAACCCATGACCCGAACACAAACATACATGTCACACAGAAATTATATCCACTAAGCTACAAGGTAAATCCTTTCTTAATTAACATATGCTTCATCTCATTTTGACACACATTATTTGGAATAAGTAGGCGTAGGACAAAAAAAATTTAATCAGTAAAGGACTTACAGAATACATTTTCTTTTTAAATAAGGCCATTACTAATTATAAAGCTTAATAACAATTTAGTTATCTTAAAGAAAACAGCAGCAATGTTCACAGGACAATACTTACTTCAATTTTCAAATTTGGACAAATATGGGCACTGGTACTGCTTGTGCTGGCCTCCTGTCCAGGTGGACTCTGGTCCTCATCAATTGAAGACTATTCTCTGTCACCTTGGTACACCCTCGAACCAAGAGACCTTCTAACTTAGTGCAGTGTTCAGCCAAAGATCTGAAAATGAAAAATATTGCATGGCCTAAGAATCAATGTTACAATATTGCTAACGCTGATACTTGGTGCAAAGTCAATCTGAAATGTTTAATAACAAACCGTTACCTAGCAACCTGTGATAAACAGGAAAATCACACTGTTTGTTGTTTTATCAGTTTTTACTGTTTTATACATTTTTAAAAACTAAAAATAAAATTTTCAATTAAATATTAAATCATGCTATTTGCTTGGTACCAAATGCATAAAGAGTATTAAAAAGAAAATCAATAAATTATAAAAAGTATAAAACAAAATACTTCAATAGATTGACAGGTTGTTAACTCCTTCATGAAATTTAGAATGGAGTATGAATTTTTGAATGATGTGTGTTGTAATTTCTTTGGGTGCCTGGTATGACTATATTTATTTGTAGTTTGTACTTGTTCCTTGATCCATACTAAGTTTAATAACAATGTTTAAAAAATATGATGAGTATTTTAGTGGAAAAAACCTTATTTATGTATGTTGGTGAAAACCCTGCAAAAGATTTTTATGGTTTGTTTACATTTATTCAGATTAAAGTTGCACGAAATATAGTCTATTTGTAAAAAGTGCAACTATTTAGTAAAGAATTTAAATCTTTATTATCGTTCATTCAATCAAATTCTTTCAGTAACATAATATTGAACAATTTACTTGGTTTCAACACATAAAGGCCTAGTAATAACCATGGATTTCTCCTCATAACAGAGAAGGTCTCAAAGAGCATGGGTTGACAACCTTTTCTTCCACTTTAGTGTGTCATCATGAGGAGGATCACAAGAAATGCCAAGTTGCATTGTTTAACTGGGGTCTGTGTGGGCCTCACTGCAATTTATATAGATATTGTGTGAAATATGGCCCGCACCAATTACCTTAAGTCGGCAAAAATGCAAATAACTATTTTATTACTTACTTGACTGTCTATTAAATTATTTAAGAAAAAAACATTACATCCAGTTAAAACCATTGGTAAAAAACCTGCATTGTAATAAGTATGTTAAGTTTCCTTGCAGCTGCTTTAGCCTTGGCTTCGAAAAACTATCCAAAGGTGAGGTTTGAGGAATCCTTAAATGCCAAAAACTGGAGATGATAAGTGTACATGGGTATGCTCTAAGAGTGAGAGCCTTGGCAGAGACTGCCGATGTTATGTCATACCACCGGAAAAATTACTACTTACATAAACTTTATGATTCTAAATTGATGACATTTCAATTGATATGTATTATTATTTTTAATTATAGTAATTAATTGTGACAAGACACTGATAACAGGCAGGTCACATAGTACATACCTAAGCACATTGAATAAAAACCATGGCTTATTGCTCATTACTGCAAATTATCAATAAATCTATTTAGGTAAATATCTGATGTTTTTCATAGTTTAATGAATCTTACCTCACTCCTTTATCTGTGATCTCAGAACAACCACCCAAATTGAGTAACTTTAGAGACGTGCTGTATTTAGACAAAGTATATAAACATTTGTCAGTTACTTGCTTGTTGCCTTCCAAATTCAAACTTTTGAGAAGTTTGAACTTTTTAATAAAAACCAGTATACACCCTTCTGATATTGACACACAGTATGACAAATCCACATCTTCTAGATTGCTTTGATGGAGCGCTAGAGCCTCCATAGCGCCAGTGGTTAACCATGGACATTTAGCAAGCTTCAACGTTCGTAAGTTATTGCAATATAGAATAACTGGCTGCAAACATTTTGCTGTGACGTTTTTACACTGACTGAGGTTCAAACTGACGAGCCCCGGGTTCCTGAGCAGCAGTCGTATCAGTTCCTGGTCTCTCACGTATGAACAACGGCTAAGATTTAATATAGTCAAATGCCTGCAACTTGTAGCGAAAACCTGAAAATTTGTAAACTTGTAAAACAAATACCGATTCAATATACTCGTTTACGTCTCACTTACATTAAATGTGTGCGGAGAGAATCCTTTATTCATCAGTTTCAACGATTTCAACTTCGCAAAATACATATTTATGATTTGAAGGCAAGTCTTAGACACGCAACGAACATTAAAACACTCACGAATGGTTAGATACGGGATAACATTAGCGACTAATATATCTTCCCAGTACAAATCAAATAGGTGTGTATTTCTTTTCATATTCATCACTGTTTATTAGAATTTTATGAAACAAACAATTACTCTTTATCTACAAATAATTCACGAAGAATGTCAAAACAATCAATAATGACAGCATATTTGTCATCTTAAGACATTGACACATCGAATCCCTAGCGTTCTGAAATACAGTCGTTCCATTATGAAGTCACTAGAAATTAAATAAAAATTGAATAAGCCAATGCCATTTTATTTTAATTATTACAATAAAATATTATTTCTTTTATGTTTTTGCTTTGTATTTTTTGGAAACCCTACCATAAAAAGGTATGATCACAGCGGCCATGACGTTACAAGATGGCGAGAAAATACTCTGATACAAAGTTTAAATAGTTTAAATTAACTCTTTGAGGATTGGCGAGATTTTCAAATAAAAACTGAAATTGTTATTTTATAAAAAAATGTCTTTTTACTGTGTTAGGATGATATCCATAATTGTAATACTAGTTACATCTACCTATAACATACCTCCATCTATCGAACTGAGTTTGCAATTACGGTATATGGTATCATTAATAAGGTATGTAATAACCGGGTGTATACAAAGACAATAGTTTAAAGATTGGTTATTAGGAGTCTGATTGCTTCTCCATAGGAGCTATTATGACAATCATTTAATAGTTTAATTCTAGACATACGAGTAGGCGCATTATACTCTATCTGTGCCACGATTCCATGAGAATATTTTCGAAATTGAATACAACTTAGCATTTTAGTAGCCTAGTGAAGTAGATAAGTAGCTATATTGTCGGGTTGTAACGCATGTCTATCCAGCCAATACTTCTCTCCTAGGTTTTTCTATGTTATATTTATATATTATAGATCTTTATAGTTGTACTAAGAATATATTTTTCTCATTCCAACAGTCTCAGGTCAATAGCCCATTTGTATTAAAATACAATTTACGCAAGCGAAGTTGCGTTTGCTGTTAGTTTAAAATAAAAATGGTACGTTAAGTGAAATATACCTTAAGCAATTCCGACGTTCTCGTCTGCCGTTCATTTTTCTTTGAAATTTAATAACCTTCTGATAAGTATTCAAGTGTTTATAATTATACTCTGTGCGAATTCGTCTGGAATTTTACCACACAAACTTAAAGTATACCGAGTACAGACATCATCGCCATTTACCGATTGCGATTGTTGTCAAACATATAGTTATTTTAAGTAGGTAAAATACACTTTATTAAAAAAAAATAAGCTTTATTTATATATTTATATTTAAAGAAACACAAAAAAAAAATCGTAACTGTGTTGTTAATTATTAGGGAGTTCCCTTGTCTGGCGCGAATCTTCATCGTAGTATCTAGTCATGCTTAACATAAAAATGCTTTGTCATCAGGACGGAAACTTTATGTTACGTATAAGTTCCGCATTGTACCAGGAAGTGGGTCTAATTAATCTTGCCTAACACGAACAAACCAACAAACTAATTTACAAACAAACTGCAAGTTAAATAAAAGCTTATAAAAAATAAAAAGATGAATTTGAAATAATTGTGAACTAAGGCAAATTAAATAAATTAATCCTTACACATTCACAGCAGGCGGTAAATGCTTGAAATCAATTTAACCAACAATAATTATTCTTTGTAGGTCATAAAACGTCCTTGTTTAATAAACCAATTTACCTTTTTTTTACACCGTAGTCCACTTCTATCTGCGACGAATCCAACAGCTTCAGCGATTCTTTATTCTGAATTCTTTATTAAAAATTAAATCTTATATGTAGGTACCTAACATTTTTTTGTTTCATGTGAAATTCAAAATTAGAACAATCTAAAGTAGAATTGTTTGGTTTACCTCTTTGGTTTACCTCGTTAAATATTTAGATTCAATATTTTATTTTCCTACCCATTTCATTTAGTTTCATTATATTTAGTTTCAAAATTAAGGGAACCCAAAGTGAAATCGCTGTATTGGTAAATACTTGGTATTATCGTAATGGGTAAGACGTAAAAACCAAGCTCAAGGAAGGTGCTAAATATGTTGTTGTAAAGGATGATGTGTAATTTTGCTTAAAATGTACTTATTTTTTTGTAAATAAGTAAACGCTTTAATGTTTCTATGCTTCAAGCAGGCAAACGAGAAAACGGGTCGCCTGATGGAATAGTAGTACATTAGGTTAGGTTATCACAACGCGTTGTCAAAAGAAGTGGTAAATAACTGGATCGATAATGACACCAGTAGACCCCAGGTACAACACCAAAATAACGGTTCAGGATCCGTGAGAGAAGACGAATGGGAGCAGAACCACTAACGGATGGGGATAAAGGAGAAGGCTGGCGAATTGCAACCGATGTTTAAGACATTTCACGGTTGACTGTAGAAGGAAGGAATCTCTAGCTAGACGAGCAGAAAAAGGAGAAGAAACCGGAGGGAAATACCTCATTCTGGGATTTGTACAAAGTGGTAGTACAAATCCCAGGAACATTCAGGGAGAGGCACTTAGTACATGTACAGGAGTACATGTACATGTATGAGAAGAGGAAGTTGGCTTTGACTTAAAATGGATAAAACTTTTTGCTTTAACATTTCAGGTCATGATGTTACATTCGTTACGAAGATTTGGTCCTGCGTATTGTGATTTACCAACCATGGTCAACAATATAGGGTTCTTGCTAAGATTGTGTATAGTTAATATAGAAAGCAAATATACGCGACGTACGTACAGTACCTTGTTTTTGCTTATTACTCATAAATATGTTGTTTGAATAGTTCAAGGAAAAAAATAATATTATTACAAAAAGGTTCTTGAAGACCTTCAATACGCTTAGCACTCTGTACAGAAACATTAACTAAGTCTGCTTCATATTGTGCACTCATCAGCTGTTTATAGTCGTTATTACTGTCTTGTATAATCATAGATGTCCTTTAACTATGATTTTATATTTTCTAGGCATCCCGACCATTTTCTACGTGATTCAAATCCTAAGCGGCGCGTTATACTTTTACGTATTCCAGATTTGTATGGTCTGGTTTGTGTTCATTAGATGCCGGGAAACTAAGGACTCGATTGCAGCTTCTGTTGTTTTCTCTCTCGCAACCTGTAGCATGCCTGGGATTTCTAAGCTCATCTACATTCGCCTTAACATGTAATTTTTTGGAAATAATCAGTGAATTGTCGGTACCGTCCTAAATTAAAATAGTATTTCCTGGTGTTTTAAACAAATTCAACAGATTATTACAAGGCATGAATCTTATCATATTACTGAGGAAGTTAAGACCATCGTTTACCGTCCAATATTGGTGGTAGGGTTAGTGATGAAGGTTTTAATGACTGTAGTCTAATTCAAAGATCAGAAAGCCTAAGTGGTCAATATAATTCGTTGACGTAATGCGCTATTTCTATATACATATAATTAGTACAGCCTTCATATCTGTGTTTGAGGGTTTGGAATTGAACAATCACTGTATTTCAGCGAAAGAATAAAGAACCTTATCGACGAGTACTTAGAATGTGATGCTTCAATAGACTCGAGCACCCGCTTTTACACTAACTTGCTCCAGGCTCTGTACAACGTGAAGTGGCGTGCAGCAGGGTTGTGGTTGTTTATAATTATTAACGGGATATTGTACTTCGCTGTTGCTATCGGTCGACCTGGACGACATTTTGTAGAAGATCTCTATGTTATATATGGTTTGTAGATGAACCTTCAATAAATAAAATAAGAAGCTTTCCTGTTTGTCGTATGCTGATATAGGTACAGACAAAATTTGCTTTATATTCTCACAATTGTTTTAAAAATTGTAATGTATTTTTTATCCTGCTAAGTCAATTTAAAATGTTATTCAACAAATAATTTGCCAATTTATTAATGTATGAATGTATTAAAATATCCACAGGTCTTGAACCAATGTTCGAATCTCCAAACTATGAAATTGCTTTCTTCATGATGACAGCTGGCATGTACTTTGGGATACCTGCAGAATTAAATACAACCACATTACTTACTATTCTTGTTGGATACATAGAATCTCAAATGTTGGCCCTGAGCAAGGAACTAGAAAATATATGGCAGGATGCTAATGCAAGTTACCAACTTACTAAAGACTGGGCTAATGACGGAAATAACAATGAAAATTTGATTCTAAATGAACTAATTCGGAAATTGTTGAAAGATATTCTATTCAAACACATTATAATTATTGACCTTTTGGGCCAAGTAGAGAATGTTTTTCGAAATGCGATAGCAATACAATTGGGTATTTTGACGTTAGGTTTAATATCAGAACTTCTGGGAGGTCTGGAAAACACATACATGCAAGTGCCATATACAATGATTCAACTAACGATGGACTGTTTTATAGGACAAAAACTCATAGATGCAAGTTTGGGGTTGTCATATTCCGTCTACAACTGCAAGTGGGAGAGGTTTGACAAATTAAATCAGAGGATAGTGTACGTCATGTTGATGAATTCGCAAAAAACTCTGTCACTCTCCGTGGGAGGTCTCACTGTTTTGAGCTTCTCATATTTAATGAGTGTATTGAACTCTATATATTCTGCATACACGGCGCTGCGGAATAGAATTTAATAAGTAAAAAAATGAAATTGGTTAATTCGCAGTAAAAGGTTACATAAGGTGTTTCACTTGTTAGACAGAGTTAAGTCTCTTTTATTCTCTTATCTTCTTTTCTTCTCCTTACGCACTGGTTGTACCATAGAGGTGAGTATATCATATCCTGTCATCATTACATAGGTTATTGATATTACATAAAACGTATTACAATGAATAACAAAATTTTCAGTACAAATTGGTTACAACGAAAAATGTCGCAGGTATTTTTATTATTAGAATTATAAGACACAAAACTCATAACATATATTATTATGTGAATATGGACTAACATTAAAGAATTCGTTAACTGTGGAAATAAGTAAATGCTTTTTCTTAAAGTCCTATATATACTTTAAATTACTCGAATATTGGTAGGCAGATATTTTGTGTTACAAAGTGCATCCAGCGTCCCGTACTGCAGACTTTTTATATAGAATATCACAAATTTCAATAATTCTATCTGATAATTAATTACCTAATAATATTCTATAAGTAATTTGTCATTATTAACAACTACAACTAAAACAAGTTACTATAAGGTGACTCGACCGAACCTCACTCGGGGCCACAGTTCTCAATGAAACGGTCATCGGGATGAAATAGCCAATTACAGGATACGTTTTACCTAATTGTATACTAGTATAATACTTTAGGTTTTTTTACCTTCTATAAATTAGTGCTTGACCTCGATCCTGGCTCATGGTAAGCAACGATGCGGTCCTAGATAGTAAAGCTCACTAATTTAGTAAAAGCATAATTATTCTTGACTTGTAATCGAACGGGAACACTGACGCGGCAACTTATTCCAGTCCTTCGCAGAACGTATGAGGAAGGAAGACGCAAAGCGCGTTGTTTGCACCGGTGGAGTGTCGATGACGAACGGGGATGGGGGAATTATATAGGGTATTTAAATCTTCTGTTTGTTTATATAGCTGTTTTTTTTCTTTATCATAATATGAGCGCATTAATTGTCTAATTAAATAAATTTATTAAGTGCCCATAATAAATATATTGTTGTTTTTTATGTTGCTTACACTTTACCCTACTTTCTGAATTCTTTACACTTTACCTGATGGCAAGAATATTGTGAACACCCTAGTGGTTTTAAGGGTGGTCTCTTAAATGAGAGGTCCTGGGATCAAATCTGCACGTACCTCTAATTTTCATATCTTTCACGGCCATCTGACCCCAAATTAAGCGTTGGCTTGTACTATGGTGATCAGACAACTGATAAATATTTTTATAGATACATACTTATATAGATATGTATTTATGCCAAGCAACACAGGACAAACATTCCTGCTCATCACAGAAAAGTTTGACCTGGGTGGGAATCGAACCCACGACCTCCGGTGCAGCAGTCGGGTTCACTGACCACTAGACCAACCAGCTTGTCTAATGAGCATAGTATACGAATAGATACTGTAGGTTCCCCTGAGATCATGTGTACTACGTTTTTAAGTTTGCATGTTTTCGTGTCCTTTACGGGCTAACCGTTGAATAAATAAAATTAATCTTGGCACACATTTATTTTTATTTATTCATTATTTATTTATTGTTAAATAGGACAGATTTTAAAACCCACTTAATTAACACGTATACAACTTAAAGTAACAACAATATGAAAATAGCGCACGAAAACAAAAAAATACAGGTAAACAAAAAAACAATACACTTTAAACAGAAATAAGAATTTTAAATTAAATTAAGTTAAGATTACATAGAGTTTAACTAAAAAAAAATACAAACAGCCTCAGTCGATCTCGCTAAACCGTAGGCACACATCCAAAACTACCTTCCATCCATCCGCAAACAGATCTAAGTCAGGAAAGGTGTCCAGAATAGTGCATAGTGCAACCATGATGTGATGAATAGGAGATTTGGCGTGTACAACCGCGGGCAAAAGGCACTGCAATTTATTTACATATATATGGTAGTCTGGGATAACACATATACTTTTTATCAACACATGACGTAGGCAAGGCCGCGGGCAGAGACTATAAAAAGGTATTAATTGACTTTAAAAGAATTATTTTGACCCAACTTGTGTCGCAAGAAGGAAAATTTACTATGGTAGCAATGAGTTACTATGTACTACTAGTATGTACTAGAATATATCTTAATATATCGTAGGATTATGTAGGCATGTTGTGACGAATCTTTTATTCAGGTTATTCTGACAATTTCGTATTTTGTGACTTCAGCGAATTCAGTGGTGATTATGACGAGTTTCTTTCGCTATTTTTTCCCTTAAAACACTATACCTATTACTTAAATAGAGTGAAAAAAATTAAGTGTTACACAATTTCTTACTTCGATAAATGAATTTTGAATCAAGGATTTACGTTTGGGGGAGTTTGACGGTTTAGACCACGGGTCGATAACCTTTTCTGATATGAGGTCCATAAATATTACATACATATAAGGATATCGGTACGGAACACATTTCATGTGTCGTCGTCCGGAGGATCACACGAAACGCCAAATTGCGTTGTGTAAATCGGGTCAGTATAGGCCATATTGCTATAGCATACGGACTACAAGTGGCCCGCGGAGTTCGGGTTGCCGACACCTGCTTTAGATTTTAAGATTTTTCAAGGACCTGAGCCATACAGTTTTGAACCGGATTGTCACATTTTCCGGTCTCCTGTTCCGTTGACCCAGAAATATCCAAGGCGCAAATTTGTCGGTAATCATCTGTAAAAATTACGAAGCATGACAACGAGACCGTAGCACAATACTAAAATTGAAATGTGCTTGTTTGATCTGATCCGTTAGTGGTAAGTTGTGTTGACAATACAAATTTCTCAATTTAGTATGGAATGAGTATGAAATGATCAAAGCTGCAAGCAGGTATAGGCACTTGTGGCTTCATCCGTTCCATCCATCCAACCATTAGCCTTTAGACCGTCCACTGTTGGACATAGGCCTCTTCTAATTTGCACAACTCACTGGTCCAAACCTTTTGAATCCAGCAGATACCCGCTGACTTCATCGGATCATCAGTCCACCTTTGACGTTTAAATATTTTTGTAGGGGCTTGAGCCTCGCCCCTCCTAACTAACAGTGGAAGTACTGATAGCTGTTTGTTCGCAGGTGTCGGGGGCGCAGCGCGGGCGCGAGCGGCATGCGGCCCCTGCGGCAGACGCCCATGGAGGTCGGCTAGCGCGCGCGCATCCCCCGCGCCCGCTCGCCGCGCCCCGCCCCGCCGACGCCATGGAACTTGCGGACGTGCCTCGCCACCGACCTATGGCATTCGATAAGGTAAATATTACTTTATAATAATTTTATGTCTTTTAAATACTTTTATTTTTTTCTTCATCATAATAAAAATAAAATGTTTAAAAAATGGGCCGTTATTGAGGATTTTTTTTTTCGTAACTGAGGAGTTTATAGCACTCAGCCACGCTGCTCCAATGCAGATTAGCGTAGGAGTTAGTATTACTTTTATAATAAATCTTTATAAATCCTTTTGCAATTTTATCTTTACCTTTACCTGCATAACAAATTATTACAACGTCTTTTGCAGTTTTATCTATACCTCGGCTTTTTGAAGTTTTATTTACATATTTATTTCTATATTTTTGAAGTTTACTATAAGGCTTTATAAATGCACCGATACCATTAACAATTCCGTTCAAAATAATTCGTTCGTTATTTACACCTTGTACTTGTTAAACAAGAAACCACATTCTACGATCCCTTTTAATATAAATAAATTATATATCCACATGTAAAATATATTTAAAATTAATATAAAATTACATTTTCAGAACATTCTTTTTCATCTGTTCTCATTACGTAATTATGATCTTATTTATCTGTGACGAAACGAAAACTTACTGTGTTTCTTAAAGTCCTCAGTTATTTTACAGTATTTGGACATATTGAAACCGACTTCGCATATTTTATTCTTTAATGATCTGTTTTTTTCCACGTTAAGAACTAGATGTCATATGTTACGAGTGGAAACAGAGCAAGAATTAGAAATATATAATGTTTTCAATAAGATTGTTCTACGACGTCACAAACGGCAGGTTGGTATTTTTTTTTTACCATAAATAAGTTAGTACTTGACTACGATCCCTGATGGTAAGTGGCGATGAAGATAAATAAATGTAATTCGACGGTAAAGCGCACTGATGTAATAATATATAATAATATAATAAGTCCTACTTTTAGTTTTCATGATAAAACAACAGTAGCAAATATATACACATATATAACATGGATATTGATATACAAAATAATGAAAATGATTCACCACAAACGTGTATTTTATACCGTTGTATTCAAATAGGGTTGTATTTTTATTATTTTACGCCTATTACATTTCCTACAATATTATCTATTTTACGCGGAATACCTAGACACAGACAATAGATATCAGATACAGACAATATAAATCATAACGTCAAAATGTGTCATTTCAATTCTTTTCCCGCTGTTTTGTGTCTGTACAAGAAACAATAAAATTCTAGTATTATATGTTAAATTTCATTATTTGCCGTGGATTTTTTGACTAGACCTGATCATGTATAGCGCGTTGCCAATTTTCGTTGTTAAATATATATTTTTTTAAATGTTTTCGTTTGGAAACTGCAATATTTATAATATATGTTGTAAATAATATCCGAAACGTTGAACTGAAAGAAAAAGTTAATGGTGAAGTTAAGTGAAAATTAATTTATTTTATAATTAGGTTACATAGGACGAGTAGTTCATGAGATGTCTTTATTGCGCACACAAAACGAAACACAATAATTTCGACTACGGTGAATATTTTTTTAATTTTATTACTTGTCGATATAATTTGAAGTCGTTTTTTTAAAATGATAATATAAATGATAATTATTTCATTTAATAAATAATATTTTATAAATCCTACTAATATTATAAATGCGAAAATTTGTTTGTTTGTTACTCCTTCACGCAAAAATTACCTAACCGATTTTCATGAAATTTGGCACACACATAGAAGGTAACTTGAATTAACATATAGGATATTTTTTATCCCGGAAATCCCGCGGGATCAGAATTTACGCGGAAAAAAACTTCTACGCGTATAGATATAGCTTCTAAACATACATTTTAATATAAAACTAACAAGTCTGTCTTCCCGGAAATCCCGCGGGATCGGGATTTACTCGGATAAAAGTCCTGCACGTACAAAGTAACGTGTTCAGCTACTAGGGACTGAATAGTTTTCTTTAAGGAACATGGGACCAAAATGGAACGAAGAATCCTCCTACACTAATCACCCTTTCACTCTGTGTAGTGCATGTATTGTATTCCTAAGTTTAGTGTGAGTTTAGTCCATAAAATTTACCCCAATAAAAGAATGTCATAGGAATCATATCCCGGGACTGTTAATTGGGATCATGCATTCATCCAGGTTTTCCTTTATAACTCACTAGCTGTACCCGGCGCAAGTTCCTACGTATTAAGTCATCAAATGATTCCATCGATATCATTTTGGAACCAAAACCTATTCCAGAGAATTCTGAACAAAGTTGCTAAGGACATCGGTGCTTTATCTCTTATCATTTCAAAATCTATAAAGGATAAACAAACAAACTCACAAACATTTATTTTTATACATACAGATCACGCGGGCGTAGCCGCGGGTGGCTACCAGTAGATATTATATTTCAACATTATTGAATAACAAATGACTTGCAGGTTAAGTTGGAAGATATTAAAGGTGTAGGTAACTTACAACACACAAAACAAATTTTAATGCATCAGATTTATATAATTTATTTAAATAATATAATAGGATTTAAATTATATTTTTACGATGTTTTTCTTAACAAATAACAAATTCGACTCTATCAATTGATAGAGTAATTATGCATGAATAAGTCTACATATGTGTACCCGGTGCAAATTCGATCTGGAATGTTTAATAACAAACCGTTGCCTAGCAACCTGTGACAAGCAGGAGATATAAACTTTTTGTTGTTTTATTAGTTGTTAACACTTTTGTACCATTACATTTTTAACAACTTTTACTCGTAAATCATACTATTTGCTAGGTGACAAATGTATAAAGTGTATTCAAACGAAAATCAATAAATTATAAAAGTATAAAACAAAATACTTCAAAAGGTTGAAAAGTTGTTAACTCCGTCACGAAACTAAGGATGTCAGAGAACGAATTTGTGAATGATGTTATGTATTGTATTTTTTTGTGTAACTGGTA
>DWJZ01005005.1:0-14622 GCA_018249125.1 Asbolis capucinus
AAATTTAAAAGCGTATCGCAATTTTTCTCAAGAAAGAGCAAGTCAAAATCTTTGTTTCCATATCAAATTTATTTAGAAAAATATACTGTGTTATTTATATAACAGCAAAATGATAAATGTATGTATTATTTATATAACAACAAAATGTAAAATGTATGTGTATATAGCACTATATTTCTGTGTATAAATAGGTTAAATGAAAGTAGTTAAATAGGAAAGTAATATTATCATTTAAGTTAATATATTATTACCTGTAACAATAAATATTGTATAAGGTAGCATCCGTTCAAATATGTTTTTAGTATCATATCAGCTGTGAGTCTCTGTCAATAGACATTTTATGTTAATAGATTACTGCTAGATGTAATTTTAGAATAGACGAGTACGCTGACAGCTAGGGTTGCCAACCGTACTATACATATATTACATGGTATTGTACTGTATCTCGAGTAGTAGTAGCATTTTGTGTCTTCACAAAACACTACATATAAAATAGATACATTTTTAACTCCGTTGTTTTAAAAAAACATTTTTTTTGTTTATACGTCAGTCATTACGTCACACATTACGTCATACGTTACGTCAGTCAAACGCAACTCGCGTTAAAAAAATAGTGGTATGTTTTTTTTTGTTATAGTGTCGCAAAATATGATTCATTGAGATGTTGTAGAAGTATTGTCGCGTACTATATATTTCTTGAGCAGTATATAGTATGGAGTTCCGAAATACAGTACAATACTATATAATATAGTAAGGTTGGCAACCCTACTGACAGCTGTCATGAGTTTGGTCCCTTGTTTTATAGTTCAAACTTGTGTATTGATATTCAGTAGTCCATAATGTTTTTTTTTTAAATTTTTACACCATTCGGATGTCAGCGAAAAAAACTATATTCAAGGCCGTTGCGAAAAAAAAACATGATGGATTTACTATTGTTTAAAAAGGAGCGTAACACAGCGGTGATTACTTAACGTCACGCGACCCGTCTACTTGTTCGCCTGCTTATCACGTAAAAAGCAAAGAAACATGATAGTAGTACTGCGGTAACCGATGGCAGAGGACCTGAATGATGTAGCCTGGGCCAGTGCAGTCCAAGCCATCTTAATGTCTTTGTAATCTTATGACCTGTAATTCATAAAGTCCTAAAGCAACTGACTAAGTCACTGAAACAGCCTAGTCTATTTCTGTGTAGTCCTATGAATATTATAAATGTGAAAGTTTGTCAGGATGGAAGAATGGATGGATGGATGTTTGTAATTCAAACTGCTGAACGGATCTGAATGAAACTTGGCAAAGAGATAGATTATTTAAATAGACATTTTATCAATATCACGCGGGCGAAGCCGCAGGCGGGCACTAGTTACTTATAACTTTAATAATGTATGAGTATTCACGGTAGATTTAGGGTGAACTTTCGGGTATAGAGTAACTTTCGGGGCCCCTTTGCTTTTTTATAATGAAAGAACTTCAGGCACCATTATGTGGGGCTGTTTTTTGATCGCAACTTGTTTCTGAACGGAATCTCCTTTCGGACACGTGTTCAAAGAGGTTGTTTGATACAAATTAATTGAATCCTGTTGGAATGGGATTCATTGTGTAGTTTGTTAAATATGTTATTCCTTTTAGGTTTTATTTATACATATTCAAGTATATAAATTATGCGAACTTATATGCAACATTTTTGTCTAGTCGATTTTACCAATTTGTAATAATTTAATTACGTTTTTATAAATATTTTATGCCTATGTATATTTAATATTTTAAGCCTATGTCCAATACGGATAATGAAGGATTTCAATGGTGAAAGATTTTTTAACTCGGTCTATTAGTTTCGGAGCCTATTATCCTCAAATAAACAGTGAAATCTTTTCTCTTTATAATATTAGTATACATAGATTTCTGAATATTCTGTAATACACCTAACTTGATATTAAAATTTAAGGTTAAAACTACTTAAAGACTGATTACATATTAAATAAGGCCAAATACGGGTAATATGGTTGTAATTTTCTTACAAATTAATCCATAACTCATAATTAAACCCACACAAAGCAAGAGTAGGTACACTAACATACACAAATACCTTATAGGTAAGAAAATGAAATAATAAACTACCTATACAGACAGCTTTCTAAGGTATACCTTATGCGGGTGCAACAGGCAATAAAAATATTTAAAATATTCCCAAGAGCCCGTATTCTAGTGAATTTTTACTGTTTTAAGGTAATTTCTGTGGTACCTATTACCATGGATGGGGGTCAATATCTATACTTAATATACTTATCAATTCTCGATGTTCATTCGATTCTGAACATATGGCCTAATCGATTTTGTTTCCTGTCTCCGAGTTTCATTCAAACGATTTTAATAGAGGATATTTTACTATCGATTTCAAAATCTCATTGTGTATTAATTCTGCGTTTTTTTTTTATTTTATTTACTATCAGTTATACTTTACCTCTTGATATTTTGATTTTATAATTTTCTAATGAATTTTAACTCTGCAGTGACATCAAAGTCGAAAAGTCGACGAAAGTCAAATTTGATAAGTAGTGACACAGCCAAGATTACCTCTAGTGCATGAATACAAAGCGTTATGTTTATCTTCGATAATAAAAGCTTCCATTTCTTATTACAATGCTTTTAAGCATTTTTTTCGCGAAAACAGCAGCCTATTTTTCTTTAAGTTCTATTCTACTTCTCAAGTTAATCAGCTTAGGAATAGTTAAGGCGTGAAAAGGTAACAGACAGAGTCTTCGCATTTATAATATTAATAAAGATTGTTTCGTAATAATATTAGTAAAGACAGCATTCCGAAACGCTTAATTTTGGGGGCAATTACGATTCATTAAGTCAATAGCCGTAGTACGGTACAATTAACAACGTAACATCACCGACCATGAAATTGTTACTTCAATTAATCTGCCATACAAATCTCATTAATGTTATTCTCCCTTTAATGTTGACCGTTTAACTTCCAACTACCGTGACGGCCATATTGCACGCGTCTTCCGAGTCACGCTAGGATGAGCTGTATGTATGGGAATTAGGTCAGTAAGCCTGTGCTATCCTACGTTTGTGAGGATGGATGGATGTTGTTCTTTCACGCAAAAATGACTGACCGGATCTGAATCGAATTTGGCAATGTCTGGAATAACTGCTAAAAGCTGGAATAACTGCTAAAAGCCGCTGGTATAAAAAACAAAGAAATTTTCATGTGCTCCTAGATTTTAAAGCAAACTGTGATTTTACCTAGCATAATTTAAAGTGCTATGTAGATCCTACCTGGTGGTAAGTGGCTATATTGTCTAAGATGTTGGGCGCGCTTAAATGTCTATTTATTCTTCTCTTGAAGACTCCCACATCATAGGTGGGCGGTTACTATTGATACGTGGGTGTTCTCATTCGAATGTCTTCAAGTTGAGAGTGAATAGCCTTTTGCTAAATCAGTGCGCTTTACTATCTAAGGACACATCGCAGTTTACCATTAGGCAGGATCGTGGTCAAGCACAAATTTATTGAATGTCAAAAATGTCCCAAGTTAATGTCGGATATTTGTAAATTTTTATTTTCATGCTTGAAACATGACTTTTCAGTTACCTATTACCTATAACATTTAAGGGTCTATAACAAAAAATATGATCTATATTCATAATTTAGTTCCGCATCGATTATGAACGGTGTTCGAGATACCATTCCATCCATTGAATTGCCTAATCAACCGTGAATGGAATCAAAATACTGATTGTAATTTATTGCTATTAAAATTAAAAGGGGTGCACGTAGAGCACGTAAAGTTGAGAATATTTCCAAAGTACTTATTTATAACATGATAAGGTTTATAAGTGACGCACGTGTTGATTACAGGTAAATGATTCCCACGATATAAAGGCAGGGGGACTGTAGCTTTTGGACAAAGGGGCAGTTCGCCGTCGCATAGGCATGGCATGCCCTTATATCAGTGGTTATAAACAGATGCCATGATGCGCTTATTTTGATGTTCCCAGGGTATGAGCCCTAATTCCAAAATTCGATTGATTAGACGGTTGCTTTCATCATTGTCATGTGTCTTCAGCTGCTTCTCGTTCTGATTTATAAAAATTGTGTCCTGCATTTTAAATAACACTGAATATTACTCTTTAATAATTGTTATGTCTTCAATTAGGGATGTATTTTTTTAGTTTGTGGTAATCATATTATTATAAATATAATAATAATAAATAAAATGATATTATTATTTGTTATGACCAAAATAAATTGTATAGGTAATTGTTATTTACACAGGAAAGCGCCTAAAAGGGTTTATGACATCTTTCAGCTCTTTATTTGTTTTTTAACACTCAGTAACTGGACTTCATTTTATGGATCATACCTACAAATGCAGTAAAAGAAAGCTCTTCCCTTTACCTACTTGACTTTTTTTTACATGACTTTTGGTAGTTTTTACAACAATGCATACATTTTTCTTCTCAAAATATATAGATTGATTAGTAAATATGATCTGTAACATACAAATATAATATTGTGCTGACACGCTATGTTTTGTTATTTCACTGTAGATTGCACAGTAAGGAATTTACATAGATAGAGAAATATTTTATTTTCGATGACATCAGATGACTTGGGAAATGTTATGCTTTTGATTGCACTTCTATTCTAACAATGGTCCTTAATATGTCGCACAGTCCTTATTTAAGTTTACTGCTCACGATCATGTTCCATTTCACCACCACCAGTGCAATTTGCTTGCTAACTCAGTCTCGTTATGCCTTTATTGTTCAAGCGCCCTTTTATCCTTTACGACGCTTTGTGTGGAAACTGGATTTTTGTGAGAATTAAAGAGACTCATTATATTTCTTCTAGTGCAATGCCCTTTACGGGGTTGGTAACTTTATTGTTTTGTTTTGACGTTTTATTAAAATAATGCAGTTGAAGATTTTTAATTCGTTGATTTTGGCAGTTTGATGGAGTTTGTGGGTTTGTTTTGGAGCTCAAAGCACGCAAATCAGTAATAAATTTCATTATCATATCAACCCATAATTGATGGTACTACCTGGGCTCGTTCTGCTCTTACGGTGTGGTGGGCCCTCATAGTCCACCACACTGACCAAGTGTTACTCCTCACGAGGTTTTTCTTCACCACATTCATAAATAAATTCAATTCATAAATAAATATCTTTGGACAAATCACACACGGCCATCTGAACGCAAACTAAGCGTTAACGTGTACTATAGTGATCAGACAATTGATAAACATACATATATAATTTTAAATACATACTTAAATAGATATTTCTATTACACACGCAGACACACAGAACAAACATTCCTGCTCATCACAGAAAAGTTTGACCTGGGTGGGAATCGAACCCACGACCTCCGGTGTAGTATATAATAATATATTAAGTAGCATTTATGTAATGTTTTAATATTTATTTTATTCAGCGTTGTTTAGCACCTTCCATCAGTTTTATGCGTCCACCCAGGTGGACAGGTGGACTGGTGGAATAAGCCATAAAGCATTAAATTAAACCCTGTTTTGCTTTTTTTAAGATAAATAAATAAATAAATATTTTTAAAACCTGACCTAACCTCATCTTATAAAACCTTCCACCCACGTGTGCTAACTCTACAAGATTTACCCAGGCTTCCATTTGGCCTCTAATATCACATGTATAAACATAATTAGCCACTCTAATTGTACAAATATTTGTTCAGAGATAATAAGCATACAGCCTCCTGTATAAACATCCCGTAACCTAATAACAGCTATTGAAGGACCACTCGCAAGGACCTGGTTGCTGTGATACAGTATCCTTAATAATACGAGTATCATACTCGTAAATGCGACCGTGACTCTGTGTCCAAGGTTCCTGTCACAAACTTGCGGATTAAAATAATAAACAAAATGTGAACGAATTACAATCTTTTATTTCCATAAATATATACATATGTATGTTCAGCCTTTGAAACAACGCCATCTATGGATGAGTGGTAAAACAAACAATTGAACTCCAAACACTCTATCTGTTGGTACCTTTTCTCACATAAACTACTGGTTTTGTTGAAACTTAGCACAGAAATGGAGCAGAGCCTGAGGAAATACTTAGGTTACTTTTATGCGCAAAAAAATGCTAAGAAGAGTTGAAATGGGGATGAATGTTTATATGGAAGTTCTTCCTAATCGTCAGACATAACCTCTAAACGAAACCTCTGATGAAGTAACAACACACTGACAGGACTGTGGCACGACACACTTTACCACGAATTACATTACAAAACAATAAAATCCACACTAATATCATAACTTAATAGGGTCTACGTTTTTATGTTAGTTGTCGTTATCATAGAATGAAACTTAATATTTCGGCACTTTCTGAAAAATTAAGAAGTATTTATTCTAGCGTTTTCGAAATTTTAACCTACGGAAGAAATGAAGCAGGACATCAAAACTGTTCCAAAAAGCTAGTACTTTAAAAAATATAAACTAATTCCAATTCCTTCACTCCATTAACGTTCCACTACTGTGTACGAGTGTCCCCTCATGACTTAGGAGACCTGGGTCATTTTATATGTTTTGTTTTTTATTATTAAATAGAACGGATTTAAATATTCGCTCATATTAATTAATACATATAGTACAATATAAAACAATGACAATAAATATGAAGTTACGGCATCAAAATGGCAAAAAAAAACAATCATAAAAATACATTTCAAAATTAAATAAGAATGCCAAATTAAATAGAGTTTCAAATTAAAATAATAAATGTTAAATTCGCATTTAAATTTCAACATACATACGTACGTAATGTCCAGAACTGGGTGTAAACGGCTGCGACACAGTCTTAGCTATTGCAGGCGTTCACAATTATAACAGTTTGTATAACTTATTATATGTTCAACTAATCTTTTTTAATTTTCTCTGCATAAGCATATCGGTACTTCTATCGTTAATCTTAGTAAATGCGGTATGCGGACTCATGTGGACCATCCGTAAACTATGAAAGCTTCCTCAAGCCCCAGCACATAAAGTAAAAAGTATATGAAAAGCTATAATATAGGGGGCTCCGAAGTTTCGTCCGCAAATCGGTTCAGTGCGCCGTTACAATTTTGTCGCAAGTTTTTGACAGTTCCCGAAGATTTCCGCGGCTTCAGACTACGAACGAGTTGTACCCGCACACTGTCGAGGAGGTCGGCGCGCACTGTCGACATTCTTAACATAACTTTATGTCATTTATCATTATTATTTTAGGTTTTAGTAATACCTCAAGTATCATAAGTCGTTCGTCCACGCCCTGCAACGTATAGCTGTCCATTAATGGTCTAATCGTCCAATATATGGGTAAAGTTCCTCAGCCTGATCGCTGACCAAGTCTGGATTGGTAGACTTCACACACTTGTGATCTTAATGGCGAACTCTCAGATGTTTTCTCTCCGTATTTCTTTCGCCGACGCAAGTGATAATTATTATATAATCACCATAATATTTGGAAGCTAGAAGTGCGTGCATGATTTTAACTCAGGTTTCTTCGGAAAACCATCGTTCAAACTGGTAAGCTACCACTAAACATCTATGAATCTACACAAGATTACACCAGGTAAGCTTAGTCTTCAGTTGAGTACACTGACAAGGAGGGAGCGATATGGGTTAGCATAAATTAAACTATCTGTTTCAAAACCGATCCCTGCTCAACATTCGTTGGAGAACAGAGACAAACAGCGTTGGTCTTCAACAGCCGTTCGGTACCACGGAGGTGTATTGGACATTATTTTTTATAAATAGTCGCCGCAGTGCGCACACACCCCGGACGACTCGATTTAGCAATGACAGCGCGAGTCTTTCGCAGGAGTTGTGAATAATTTCACAAATCTGCTTCAATTTCTATAAACTGTGTTCCTTCAAGTTGTTGATTAACTGCCGGAGCGCCGCACACACGACACCCCCCGCCCCCCGCCCCCCCCCACTCCACTCCGCCACTCGTCTTGCCACCCCACTAGCATACAAACTAATTTTTAATTCACATGTATTTGTGATAAATTAATTTTTATATTGTGGATGAACGAAACACAACATACACACATTGATAATGTTTGTAATTTTACACGGTATGTAATTTATCTAAGTTATACATATTTATGTCAATAAATTATATGCTTGTATACATATATATGTACATCGTATTCCATACATATACTATATATCTTAAAAAAAGAAAATAATTGCCATTTTAAACTACAAAAATGACTCCCAACTTGACTTAACAACGGCGAACTGAGTAAACGTCCGAGATGAATGTCTTCACATGCTTTGTGAAGGACGCAAGCACTTACAACTGCTTGCCACTAGCGGTCACCTCTCCTTAACCTAGGATCGGCGCAACCACCGGGCTATGAACACTTCAAAGTGTCAATATTTCTTTATTACAACTGATCCTCACAGTACCGTACCAGTACCAGCGCTAGAACTAATCTCGTTGTCTTAGTACCACCTCCGCGCTCGGCTCATTAACTGGCGTGTTGATTAACGTTCTTAGAGAACTTAATGTAATGCATTGTGCTGCTCGCAGTGCCGCCAACACCAGTCTCATTAATAACATACATTGATTGTGCATTACAAATATACAAGGTTAAAAATAATTAAATGTATATACATACATATATTAGAGTGTTCCCGGAGTACCTATTTGTGCCAGACTAGCTTAGATTGAAGAAATTGATGTATCCGAATGATAATATCGCCTTAACAAACACCCACACAATACACGTACAACGTTGGCTTAGTAATGAAATGAAATGAAAACTATTTATTTCGTCTTAGGAACCAAAAGCTCACTTACCGAAAGTCAAAATTTCACAATACAAAGTCCCTATTTAATACCTATCTGTCATCGGCTACAATAATACAAACTTAGGACTTTGTACGCTAGTGTAGGCTGGAAGGAAAAAAAAGCCGGCGGAAAAAAACTTCCGGTACTCTCTTTAATAACAAGATTACAATGTATTACAGAATTATTACTAGCCCGATTGGAACTGGGAGCAGTGCGGATCATTTCCATGCATCCTTGTCATTTAGATATTCCACAATACTATAATATCCCTTGCTGTAAGTTGAGATTACGTATCATATCTTATTATCGTATCTCATGTTATTATATGCTGACCCGAAGAAAATAAATAAATACAATATATACAGAACCTGCATCGGCACGACGCTAGGAATTTGTGAAGCTTGTTTAAACCTAAATTAAGAATTTAACGTGCACTTCAGTATTATGATTGCGAAATATGAATTATATAAATATGTAAATATAACCAACCACTAACAATGAATAAAATGATAGGAGAGACAGACATCGCCGCGTTCCCGGCTTGTATAGGTAAGATATCCTGTGACGCTTACCGGAATCGAGCCTGGGAACGCCTCACGTCACTCCGAACCTGGCATCGGCCGGTTACACCCTAGTTTTTAGTAAGATTTAAATATTATATAATAATTTAGTAATGAACTTGTAAAGTATTCATCGGTTAATTTGCACCTGCTGCGCCAGCCATCTATAACGCCGTAACGGGTATGACAGGCAGAGTTCTGTTTAACTATTACAACAACACATACATACCATTTTATAATACAACACACATACATACATAGTTATAATGTATAAGCGAAATTCTGTTGAATAATGGCAATACATTCTATTGTGACCCTGCTGTTCAGGCGATGACGTTACAACAGGCCTGAGTCGAGCTTTCTGAAATTATTGAAAAACTTGTATATATTATAAAAGTTCCAAACATAAACAAATGGAAGACATCCCGCTCTCCTGACAGGACGACCCACTTAGCGGAATCCTTACTTTTGTTTAATAAACCAGTACCGTAGAAACATGACTTTCTTCCGTTTAATGAACTTCTGTCCAGGTCAATTCAGCGCAGTTCAAGGACTTTTAAACTCCTAGTATTCTAACACAAGGGTACAGGCATGATTTACTAACTAAAACTAGTAACGGAGGCTGGCGAGCCGCGCGCAGCAGTCAACATGGTTGGAACTAATAAGTAGAGGCGGGGCTATTAAGCTCGGCGAACTTGTTTAGAGCGATACGTTACCTGCGCGGGATAATGGGCGCGGCTAATTGCAGCTTCGGTTAAATGTAGCCGCTAACTGCTCCCAGAGACGGCAATTAAAAACTTGGAGCAGTTTGTTGGGATCGCGCCCCCGATACATCCGTAACGGGTGGCGGCGTTCCGGATTAAAATCAATAGTTTTAACTAAAATAATCTTTTTGCTGTTGGGTTATTCGTATCAGGATTTTTTTCCTAGAATAAGTAAGATTCACATAGACTCCACCTGGTGGTAAG
Organism: Asbolis capucinus; assembly: GCA_018249125.1. Lineage (NCBI taxonomy): Eukaryota > Metazoa > Arthropoda > Insecta > Lepidoptera > Hesperiidae > Asbolis > Asbolis capucinus. The sequence goes on from DWJZ01005005.1 coordinate 10,360, forward strand.
TGGCAATGATAATGTTCAAGATGTGACCAAGTGTCTGGTATAGTTACTGTGGTATTGGTTTGATGGTTTCATGGGGATAGCCAACAAACGAACTGACGATTTAACTAATGGTAATGTTCACTATTATTTGTCATTGTACTATTAACATATAATAATATCATCTGTTCATATTTTATGCCTAAGCTCGTCAAAACAATGGATGCTGTGACACTAAAAAAATGCTAAAGTACCTGTGTGTTAATGAACAACATTTTTGTCAATACATTAACAATAATAAGCAATTTGTTTTACAATAACGTTAGATGAATGTGTTTCTTTTATACACAGTACCGGAATATGTATGTTAAATGCATGTGAGGATATTATTTGACAGTATTTCAGAACCGCATATTAAATATTTCATGGCCGAAATTCTGATTCAAAGGTTCATACCCAAATGCGACAAAAAATGTTCCTGTGTAGGTCAAATAACTATGAGCCTTAGGTGAACGAGACTGCAGGCTATATTTGTTTTAATCCTCTCATTCTGCCTGCACACTGACGAAATATACACATCTTTGACCTAGTTTAGAACTTTTCATTTTCATAAGAGTTGACGATATGTTATGACGGGACGCTACAGCTCCAGTATCTCTGGCCGAGGAAATATTAGATGTCTGGAAGCCCGGGGCCGCCTGCCACGTATAAAGCGGCTGATGTCCTCTCCGACGGAACGTATGGACGTAAATATACCGTAATCTGATCGTAAAAGAGTTTAATATGGCTGTGAACTGGGCGCACATTTACAATATTAATATAATTTATATCTCATTGAATTTAAGTTGCAAAGAAGTTTATTTGGTTTGATTTAATAAATATTTCCGTTATTAAAATAGAGATTGAGATAACATATAAGATATTTAAGGCAAGCATGTAGTTGATGATATATAAAGAAACAATTACTTGCTCTGCTACACAATGATAGGTTTTAATTCAATTTATAATTATTATTTAGTGAAATGCCAGTTGGTCTAGTGGTTAGTGAACCTGACTGCTACACCGAAGGTCGTCGGTTCGATCCCCACCCAGGTCAAATTTTACTGTGATGGGTAGGACTTATTCTATTCTGGTTTTAAATATGGATATAAGTATACATATACTATTCTGGTTTTAAATATGGATATATGTATATTTATCAGTTGCCTGATCATCAGAGCACAAGCTAACGGTTTATTTGGGATGAGATGGCCTTGCGATAATCCAAAAATATTTATTTTATTTATTATATCGGAAAACGTATTGATGTTTGGTTTGTTTGATTAGCAGAATTGTATTAACTGTCCATTAGGTGATTCAAGGAGAAACTTTTGTTCAGTAGTATTGTATGAGCCTTCTGAGGTATTCCCGGCGCGGTATGACATGAGTTTCTGCTGAAAAATCTAATACGAGCTTGTTTTCAGGGCTCTGTCATGCGTCAAGAGATTCTCTTCGCCATTAGAGTTTCTTTACCACTATCCTTGCAAATATGTCGAAGTATTCCACTAATATTATAAATGCGAAAGTTTGTGAGGATGGATGGATTTGTTGCTCTTTCACGCATCAACTACTGCACAGATACGAATGAAATTTGCCACAGAAATAGATTATAGTCTGGAATAACACATAGGCTACTTTTTATCAAAACCAAGCGAAGCCGCGAGGAGAAACTAGTCGGTAATAAATTACAATTTATACCGATAACTTTAAAATGATGTTACGAAGGAGTAGTAAGCGAGTCGAAATGATTTCACCGTGTGTTTTTTCGAACCTGTTACCGGTCACGGCAGCCGGCCACGCAACGTTACGTTGCACGACTATGCGTGAGCAATACAACGATTTAATGAAACGTTGTTGTTTGGACAACAAATATGTAGATATAAGTACCAATTGTTCCTCTCGCGTTTAATGACTTATAAGACCGATGAGTGGCTTGTGGTTTTTGCATATTCAAACTTAGCATATGTTTTCCTGTAGCGTGTTTTTTTAAACTTTGTAATTAAGCTCCATTTAATCTTTTATTATAATCTTATTTCATAACCAATACACATCTAATTACCACATAACATTGGTAAAAAAATTGTATAATTTTTTACACTGGTTTTTGCATACCAGTGTGATATCGACGACAGGTAAAATCGTAACTCATTACAGTAAGTCATTAAAGTTATCCCCGTATACAACAATAAGGGCCTAACTCATATGGTACGAGAATTACGCCCTCACTGATTTCTGTCATCCATACATATGTCTAAAATTATATCATGTATGGAACAAAATCATCATAATCAGTAACAAACTGCTTTTTGGTTTTTTTTTTAATTTGAGGTCACCTAAAAATACATTAACTTTATTAGAGAACCAGCTCAAAACTTAACAAAAGTATTTTTTGACCAGGAACCTGATCTACAATGGCAAGAACAACATGCAAGCGTGGGGCCTCATCGTGCTGCTGGTCTCGAAAGCCGCCGGCCACAGCCCAGAGATACCAGACATGGAGCAAGACAAGGCAGCAGGAGTGCTGCACAGGTATACTTTCCATTTCTGTGGAGAGTCAATTTACTAAGTTATTGCGCCCACCATTTTGAACGTGGTCGCCACTTACCGTCAGCTGGGATTTAGTCAAGCATTAACTTATTGTACGTTAATACATGCCTATTCACTCTTCTTTTAAAGACTCCCATATCACGTGAGGGGGAGTACCGACGTGGGCAGGTTATTCCATTCTTTAGCGATACGCATATCAAAAATAAGAAGAATATATTGCTGGCTTCAATCCATTAAAAGCTTGGGTCGATTCCAGGCCTACAGCAGTGATGGCGTAGTGAAGCCGCGCTTTTCGATTGCGTATTGGCGAACGAATTTTTATTTTCCAGTAGCCTATGAGGCACGGGGCTCTACCATATTCCGAAACGGATTGGTGTTTGGAGTTATTCTTATGTTGGAAATGCTTATAGTACCACAAATACTCCTGAAAGAAGAAGCGGCAAGAAACTCCCTAGGAGTTCATACTTTTGGACTCGGAATTCTGAATGAACCTAATTTAGTACAACCTAGTATAACTTTCAGCCAGCGTGCCCTCGCAGAGGTGACAGAGATGATCCGAACGTCTCATCTGGTGCACAAGGGGCTGGTGAACATGAACAGGCGGCAGACGGTCCTCGGTGAAGCAGACGACATGCTGTTTGGGAACAAGATCGCACTCCTCAGTGGGGATTACCTGCTAGCTAATTCCTGTACAGAGCTCGCCAACTTGAGGTGAGTCCCTATTTGGGTAATTTTTTGTAATACGCTGATGGATAAGATGCACACACACATCTTACACACACACTCACATTTAAATAAATTTTTGGACAATTTTTATTTTATTTTTCTATAATGTACCATTAAAAAATACCTACATACAACCTTAAATTAACCCTTTACCCTAAATGTACCCTTTACCCATTTACCCTTTTATCACCAACCCCTATTTTTAAATAACCATTTTAGTAATTTAATCATTCGAAATTACCTAAAAATGTTTTATATGGCAAAACAACGTTTGCCGGGTCAGCTAGTAATTATATAACCGTGATTGATCGTTACTATCGCTATAATTAGTTTAACAATTCCTTTATTACGATGTTAAAAATAAAATACCATGAGGTTTCTTTAACGCATTAAAATTAAAAATGTAGATACCTAGTTAATTTCTCTCGTTGTTTTTGTATCCAATTGTACAAAAATAATAATTAACCTTGTTAGACTTGTCTATCATTGTATGTTTGAATACCGTTAACGGGTGACATCTTACCTAACATTAGGCTTGAGAACGGGTCACGGTGAACCACTATGCAATACCGGAATATCATCAGATTATAATTGATTATTTTAGTTGGTGTCGTGCCGCAGACAAGATTGTTTTAAAGACGTGTGGGAAAACTTAGAAATTGATAATATCGTGATGCCAATAAAAACCTCAAAGATATACGGAAATCACAATCAATACAAATTCTGTGCTAAGGGTCGGTTAAGTAACCATTAAGAATCCAAGTGTCATAGTAAGATACCAGCAAAAACCTATCATGAAAATTAAAGATGACAATATTTTTTTATTGCATCTTACATAATGTTTTTTTTACCTTGGATAAGTAAGCGCTTGACAACGATCCCACCTGATGGTAAATGGCGATGAAGTCTTCGATGGTAAAGCGCACTAACTTAGTAGAAGTCTATTCACTCTTGACTTGGAGACATTTATGAACA
>DWJZ01005006.1:0-14622 GCA_018249125.1 Asbolis capucinus
CTGCAGGTGCATCTCGACCGCCGCGCCCCCATGAACAAACTCTTCGTCGAGATGCTCGAGGCATGTTTGCGGTAGACCCGACTCATGTTGCCGCTACAGGTCAGTTTACACACACACACGCACGCACAAATTTCGTATTCATATGCAAGAATCACGCACGTACGCAAACACATGTATCATCATATGCAAGAAGCACGCACGTACGCAAACATATGTATATTTATATACAAGAAGCACGCGCGTACGAAAACACATGTGTACGAAAACATATGCAAGAAGGACACACATACGCAAATACTTATGTACACCCATAAGTACGCACACATGTATATATTTACTTTGCACATGGTAAAATCGTACGTTTAGTACGTATTTTCCCTGTTAATTTGTAATCTTCTTAAACCTTGTAAGCAATTGGTGTTCCAGAAATTTCATTTGTACGTTTTTTATTACTTATTTTAGATATATAGATATCACGAATAATGGGAATGTTGAAAAGTTGCAACGACCTACTGTGTAATATTACCTGAACATTAATATCATGGAACGTACGCAAGCACTATATATTATTATTGTGTCAATATCGTCGTATTACAGATATGATCCCGTGCTTGCTGCCGGGAGCTGCCGGTGCCCGCGGCGTACACTGCCTGCCACCGGAACAATACTCGGGTGACGTCAACAGAACCATTCCTAGTGGGAAACGGACCTTATGTCGCTACTTTATTTACGAGGACCCTCGCCTCCGATACACATCACAATGACACGATGAAAGAGGAGTTTTCAGGGAGCTTCGTATCTTCGAACGTTCGTATTTGGTTTCTGTGAGTGGAGTGTTGTGTTGCATTTACCAGTTCGGTTCACAATGTAGTGTTTAGTGCGTGTTTAGGTTCAGATCGGCGATCTGCGGTTTATGGCTGTGAAGTGTTGGCCTGTTATGATTTTGAAACTTTTGTCAGCGCGGACACTCAAATACTGTTTCGGGATACTCACGATTTTTTTAACCGTTTGGGAAAAGGTGAAAGTGCTGGGAGGTTTCGTTTCACACTCAAAAATCTTCGCGCACGTTATAATCGTGAGTAACCGTGACAGGTATGTACTCATGATTTTTATGTGTACTCACGATTTTTTTACCGTATGGTCAAGGTGAAAGTGCGCGAAGGCTTCGTTTCACACTCAAAAATGTCTTTGCACATGGTAAAATCGTGAGTACCCGTGACAGGTATGTAATGGCCTGTGTTGTCCAGTGCGCCCCGTGGCGGAGGTGACGGCGGCGGGAGGTCCCGCGCCAACAATGTACAAAACATGGACGTATCTAGTACAAAACTTGTTACTATTTTTGTATAATATTAAAAGTATATTCTAGTTTTTACTGTGTGTTAAGGTTCTCATACACTACGGTCGGGGAAACAAAACAAGAAGCGGAATATCTGTTTTTATGTATATTTATAATGCATTCATAGCACGTATGGTTTGTTTTTATCTCAGTCTGTATTTAGATTTTTTTGCATATAATTTTATATGTAAAAACGACATCTAAAATTGATACAAAAAAAATATTAATTAAACAAAAAGGTTTTTTTTTTTATTTTGCCATAAAATTATATATCAATGAAAAACCATGGAAACCATGCGAGCTTTGTAGGCAGTAAATTATATTTTTCGTCGCTAGCCAATTTTTTTGTTTCCCAGACCGCTGTCTCTACAACTGTCGGTGAAGTGGGTTCAGTTTTCGGCTGTTATTCGTTATCGTTCCTTTGACTGGAGACGCGTGGCCCACACTGCACGGTGCTTCTACCAAACACAATAAACATATGTATTCTAAGTACACATAGTCATATTTTGTATCGATGTAACCTATTTATATCTACAACTGTTCCACTAAAATTGTAAATAGTATTTACATAAAATATTAGATGCAATTCAATTATATTTCCTGAATCATTGTGTGAAAATGAATTTTAATGATTGTAATAATTATGAGATATATCAATCGATGTGTAATTATTAATTGTCTTAGAGGGTGGATTGGTTGTATGAATTCGCTATTGATGTTAAAATGCCGGGCGAACAAAAAACTACATAAATGTCCTTTCAAAATCTTTCAAAAAAATTTTTTTTTGTTAAAATAATAATTATTAATTGTATATTTTGATGATCCATATTGTTGCCTTATATATTTTCATGTTTCTTTTTATAAATCAAAACATAGCACGTATTTTGGAATTGATTTATACGTTGATAAAGAATCGATTGTAATTTTGTTCCCCATGCGACATACAATATATATTTGATATTGACGTAATTATAGTTTGTCGACATTGCTCCTTCCATCCGGACTGTACATATGGAATCGTTATATTTACATAGATTTAATCCAGTGGAACAGTATTATGGGAAAACAAATACCTCAGTAACCTGTTACCATTCACTCAAAGTGACCTTTACGGGAAATAAATAACGAATATTATTGTAATACATATTTATGTACCGATTATATCAAGAGACGCCGCGACGACATATTTAAAAAAATTGTTATCGATTTATAAAACGAACTTTATGTAGTGTTTAGTATCACTTGTAATTATTATATTTGTAGGACTTTTGTATACAATTTACTGTCAATTTTGCAGTTTCTGATCGTCTCGAGTATGCTGCTGTCGGCTCCGATTTAGCAATAATGTGGCGCGTTTTGTTATAAAATATAGTGATTTTATTGGTTGTAAATGTACCTAAAATATAGTATCTGTCTGTGAGTATATGAACTAAATGTATGTCGCTGTCGTTAAAATTACCTACATTTCGATGTACTCCGTAGCTGACGCCTTCCGCAGGCGATTAACGACTATGTATATATGAGTTTCCAGTGATTATTTTGTCCTGTTGTAGTTATTCTTATGTTAAGAATATTCACTTATTTATAGGTTTTAAAGTAGGTGTAGCGCGGTGATAGTCTCAGGGTGTGAGAGTTGTACAAAAGTGAGATGTGCCAGAATAGATGTTAAGTTAATGGTAAAAAATATTTGTTTAGTGTTTGATCTGGTGCGGCCGCGGCGGCGGGCGTCAGACGCTCGCGCCAGGGTAAATGTTTTATTTCTACAAATAAAGGAAATTGAAAATTGATTGTCTATTATATTTTCCTAGCTGTATATCCTTATCCCACGATAACCTATCGATTGCTCTAATGCGGATTAGTGGAAGGGTCAGAAGTAACACTAAGTGTAAGTTTCAAAGCCGTGTATTTTAGTGTCTGGACGTCTTAATAACGGTAGGCAATTATGTCTCTTAAGAGGCCGAAGTTGACTTACTTGTCTTAATACACTTTAAACGATTCTAACGTTTAAAGTCTGATCATTGTATTAATTTATGGGTTCTCAATGGGTTTTGGGTTATTATTTTATATTTAAATATGTGGTTTGGTTTATATTACGTGAAATATAAGACAAATTTATTTATTTATTTTAAAAGCAACGATTATTTGTATATCGTTTAAGAAAGGACTTAACTAATAAGGAATTAATTTTCGATTAATAACAAAAAATATTGAGAAATAAAAAAACTCTTTCTTAACAAATCTTTAATATTTACATTATATTAACGTACTCATTCTTTAACATGACATTTAAATACTTCAAATTAATAAAACAATACACACTGAAAATATTTTTTGCTGTTATAAAAATTGTCTTCAAGTCTTTTAAGAACAATTAATTAACTGTGTTAAGCCAAAAGGATCCAGTCCACATCACATACAAAATGATTTTGTTGCATCAAAATGATTTTAAACACAATCAATTGTATCCTATTCTACATATCAGTTAAGAAATTATATTAAAAAGATAATAAAACATATATTATAGTTTTCACTTGAACCTTTTTATTTTTTTAATTGACCGATAGTATTGTGTTTAAAATCTTTCTGGAGCAATAAAATAATTTTTGAAAATGACATCATTTTGTAAATTCTTACTGCAATATTTCATAAGATGTATGCAGTAACGAGATCAGTTATACATACATACTTATAATTACCAATAAACTGAATTAATATTACACATTAACACTAGTATATTATTACACAAAGTCACACACAAGTCTGTGAGTCATCCTTAGTGTATCAAACCACAGCTAAACGATAGCAAACTGGTCGTACAATAGTTCTCGCACTTTGAAATATTCCTCGGACAGCACTCCCTCCAGCGCCACGCGTCCGTTCTCCAGCTGAAACAATGATCAAATTATTGTATGTTTATTGTTATGAAATACTTTCCCATTACTAGGCTCGGGTCGCCTCCCACAATGAGGGGTAGAGGCCAAAGGCCATCACACTGGACAAATGCGGATTGGTAATCTTCAAACACCTTTGAAAATTTTATGGAGAATTCTCAGGAGTGCAGGTTTTACTCACCATGTTTTCGTTCGCCGTAGCAAGTGATAATCAACTTCTGGTAACTTTAAAAATTAGAGGTATTATTAATATAGAAATGCAATGTGACGATTTTATAACGAAACTATGACATTGTCATCCACTTTTTAGGTTACAAAATTTGTATGGATAAGAAAAACTAACTATAGTTAGCGGGGCAACCTTGTTATGTCAAGCGCATTTGAATAAGGCATTTTCACGCACGTACAGGAGCATTTTCGTTATGAGCGGTTGCGCGTAGCTCAACTAGCTGATAGTTTCTTTGTGAGACATTAGATTATTTTAATAATATGACTCTCGCGTCGGGAGCACCTCCTCTCTTAATATTTGCAGCAATTTGCATATCGTGCTTAACCATTTACCATCACGTCACCCAGTTCGTTTATCTGCTATTATTTTATACACTAGTTTCGCCCACGGTTACTAGCGTGCTGTTGATAAAGAGTATCTTACGTGTTATTCCAGTCTATAATCTATCCCTGTGCCAAATTTAATTCAGATGCGTTGAGTAATTTTTAAGCAAAGGAGTATCAAACATCCATCAATCCATCCCATACTTATAAACTTTCGTATTTATAATATTAGTAAGAAGTACGTGTTATAGCTGACCCGTCGCACAGCGATAGTTCCGTTGCAGCACTCGAGCGCGCCGCCGCTGAACTCGGCGTTGAGGCCGGCGCGGGCGATGGCGGCGCGCAGCTCCGACAGCCGCAGCGCGTTGATGAACGCGGCGGCGTGCGGCGCGCCCCCGCTCGCCGCCTCCAGCGACATCACCCTGTCTAGCGCCGTCTCGTCTGGTGTCAAAAGGTGAGCGTAATAAAAGTTTGAGAATTGCGGAAATTAAATAAATAAATATATTTGAACAACTCACACACGGCCATCTGATCCCAAACTAAGCGTTAGCATGTACTATGGTGATCTGAACTGATAAACATACATACATATTTTTAAACACACAGATAATTTACACCCAGACACATAGAACAAACATTCCTGCTCATCACAGAAAAGTCTGACCTGGGTGGGAATCGAACCCACGATCTCCGGTGTAGCAGGCCGGTTGACTAACCACTAGACCTACTGGCCTGTCAAGATTATGTTTATTTTTGAAGTTTTTTGGTTTTCCATTCGATAATGACAAGCTCCCATATAAATTTTTATCCTCTGTTTCAGTGATTCCCAAAGTGGTCCGCGAAAATGTATCTGATTTCGATAGTCATGAACAATTGTTAGATTTATTTGTCAATGTAGACAAAGACATAATATTATATAAGAAAAAAAAATATATATTTTTTCAATAACTTTTAATAGACTATTTCGTTGAAAAATTGTCGTATTTAGAATTTACAAAAGGATTTTGAAGCTTAAAGATATTTTTTTATTTTTCTGTTTTTTTGATAATTGCCAAATTTTAGAAAGAGAATGATACATTGCGTCTTTGGCTCAGTGGCGGGGGTGTACATACCGTGTCCAGCGTCCCGGGGGCGAGGCTCTGCGACGACAGCGGACAGCCAGGCCAGCTCCGCGTCGCCCGCCGTGCGCCACGCCACGCCGCACATCAGACTGTCCGTCAGCTTCACCTGCACACACAGACACTAACCGTTACACATACGATATGAAATGAAATGAACATTGTTTATTTCGTCGTAAGAGCCGAAAGCTCACTTAACGAAAAAATTTTATAATGCAAAATCCTTACATAAGTTATAAATTATTAACATAGTAAAACAATATTTAAAGACATTCTTTGATAAAGCCTAAAGTGCAAATAACAGGTTAGTCGATGAATGTACTAGAAAAATATTGGAAAACAAGAGAAGTATGATAAAGGGAAAACGGAGTGAAGAGTGAATAACGTGTCAAAATTCATCATCATCTCAACCCATCACGGCCCACTATTGAGCACGGGTCTCTTCTCTGAATTCGAAGGTCATAGTCCACCACGCTGGCCAAGTGCGGATCGGCAGACATCACACGCCTTTGAGTCTTGCAAACACCCAGGCAGGTTTCCTCACGATGTTCTTAAATGCACGGTAACTCTAAAAAGTCAGAATTGCGCGCCCTGGGAATCGAACCCAGACTCCCCGAGTAGGAGGTGGAATTCTTAACCACTAGGCTATCACCGCTTCTTGTGTTAAATTTACAAAGGATAAAGGAATAATTACTGCAACATATTATTTAATTATACGATACTTTACTTCGCACCTGCTGCGCCAGCCTTCCTGACCTCGTATCAAAATACTGAACCATCAGAAACAATTGGAGTGTTACCTGGTAGATGTGTGACTCCGAGGTAGCATCTATAGTGTCTCCTCTCTTGGGCATGAAGATCTTCTCTATACCTTCGCTCTCGCAATGCTTACTGAAAAAAAAAATTAACAAAATCACTCAAGTCGCACAACTTCGAATCATAACATGAAAGTTTCGATATTAGTAATAAAACTGTATAGGGGTTAATTCTTTACATTAAATATATTTGGAAAATTTGGATGCCTTATCGATATAGAGGCCAAAAAATTTTTTTTGGATTTATTTTCTTTCTGTCTGCTCGAGCTTCACGCAAAAAACACTGGACAGATTAAGGTCAAACTTTTCATAAACGAAGTTTAAAACGTGAGAATGGTTATAGGATAGATTTTATCCCAGAAAATGGCTTTGCTCCCGCAGGATAATAAGCTTTAATTACTATGGCAACTCCGAAACCAATTGTGCATGATTGCAGCTTATATGACGAGAAGGATTACTGGATAGTTTCATCCTCTTTTGAAGCGAAGCGAGAGAAATTTCTAGTATAATTCAATATATATTATTTTACTTAACACAGTATTCTTCTAGGAGGCACGACAGTACCTTTGTCAAGTCGAGCAAAAAAGCGGCACGGCCGTACCATTTTTTTCTCGAAGCTTATTATTGTGATAGGTGGTGGTATGTCACAAAATTTTAAAATTTATGACATAAGGTGCCTCCTAAGGAAGTTAATGTCTCACCGCAGCGTTTGCAGCGCGGAGTCCGAGGCCCGCAGCCCTACGAGCGCACGGGGCTTGGCGTGCGCCGCCAGCCGCAGCAGCGACTCCCCGTCGCAGCGGCCCTCCAGCTCGATGTACTGCACGCCCGCCTTCACCACCACCTGCCGCGTGGACGTCACGCACTTGCTCGGGATCTCTGTCATCTCCTCTGGAATATATACAGTTGGGTTGTGAGTTTTTAGTAGTCTTTAGTAAAATAGAACCTTTATTGTTTGGCCATGCACGTCCATCTGAATCTAAGTGAATAATAGAAATATTTGAATTAATTTTATATTGTTTTAAAAGACGTGCTGAGGAGCTCTTCTCTTCAAAAAAGCAACTTTCCGCAACGGTGGTAGATTAAAAAAAAAAAATACGTTTTAAAGTGTGTTATCAATGCCTACGAGAATAAATGAATTTTGAGCTTGAATTTGAGAATAATAGTAACACAAGGACCATACCCACTTCCACTATGTTTTCCTTAGACCATTGAGCCGAATTCCGAAATTCCTTTAAAAATCCCTATACAAGCTATGTTGTATTAGCTATTTATTAAATTACAAGTTACAAAGTCAACTACGGAACTACTACGGATCGAACATTGCATATGGTTTGACATGCACTTTTTCAATTAAATTTTTAGAGTGATAATGTCACAGTTTCAATTTCGTTTGATAGAGAACACTAAGTTGATAGTAATATGTACATTTCCATATAACCAATTATCATAATCAAATGGACTATAGCAATCATGTCATATTATTTGTGTGGACAAATAAATATTTTTTATTTAAGACATAATGTGATTGATTTTACTAAATTTATATTTGTAAACTTTTAATATTATTATTTCTTCTGATTATAAAAAAACTTGCTACAAACTTAGCTGATAAGACGTTATCATGGACATGTATAATAATTAAGATCTATACCATGTTTTATTCCGTGCAAATGAATAAATAAATGACGAATACTTTTAAAGTTTTGACTCTACGACAGTAAACCAGCAATTCTCTGGCGTCTAAGGCCTACGGTTCTATCATGCTCTCACCATCAGGATCTTCCTTGACGACGGGAGCGGGCGGCACGTCTCTGATCTCACCCTCGGCATCCACCACCTCAGCCAGTCTGTAGTCTTCTGGCTGAAATGATGTAATTATAATGACAGAAACTGTCAAATGTAACACACATACTAACATTTTTTGACAGCCTTTTCAATCTTGGCAGCAGAAATATTGTAAGGTATGAAATATACTCGTATCTAATCAAGAGTATTTCATAAATTGCAGGATTGCACTTTTGCGCGCTATATATTTTCTTCCATAATAAATTCATTTAGCATCCGCACCCCATACAAATAAATAAAAGTAAACACAAACAAGAGTTTTCTGGCCAAACAACAATAACATGACGTCGCCAACTACTTCAGCCGGTAATCGGACCCAGGATCCTTTGCAGGGTCGCCAACTAGACCATGTGGTACCGAATGATGTAAAACTTCATAAACAATGTTCACCAACAACAAAAGCAGAAGTTCCAACCAGCAGACTTACTCTGATAATCTCCCCGTAGTCATCAGCGCGCGCCCGCTCCTCATGGCAAGGGTACATGGCGTGGTGGCGCTTGTTGTCCTTGAAGCAGCCGGCGGGCCGCGCCGCGCCGCGCACCGGGATGTCGTGCCGTCCCGTCACCACCCACATCTCCAACTCACCATCTGACTCCGAGTCTGATGATATACCACCAGCTTCCTCCCTGGAAATGTTAATGATGAAAAATATACTAAACTATAAACTACTCTCACTTCGGTTCAGAAGAACCAGTGACCGAAAAGTAGTTACTAAGGAAGTTGTGACTAAATTGTAAAATTATGCTATGTTACTCATGATGTATGTATGTTTTTCGTGCCGATATTTCAACCCTGTTGTATGGATCATGGTCCCGGCTGAACTGCGATGGCGATGAGAAACTTTTGACAGGATGGCATATATCGTGAGTATCCGTAACATATCATAATGTACACAGCCCACGATGAGACGAGTTCAAAATCAATTAATTGTTACAGTTAGACATATGGTGTCGCGGACTTATTTGTATATATTGATGTCTTCTATAAAACTGTAGTGCATCACTTTTTTCTATAGTCAATAATTTCCGTATATACATACAATCAATAGGACTGCATTCCATTTGATATCAATTTGATACAAGAATTTGTTTTTATATATATATTGAACTTTTTTTTTATTTTCTATAAATATATGTATAGACAAAGAGGCTGTACTTGACGGAGTTGTTGATCTTCATCCGCTGGTGCTGCAGGAACTGCTCGAGCTCCTCCCCCTCCAGCCGCACGCGCCGCTGCACCGTCAGCTCCAGCGTGCGGTCGCCGCCGTGCTCGATTAGATCGCGCGCCAGCGTGCCCGGTGACGTTCTGGAATCATGATATTTATAATATATAAAGGTCAAATCCTGACCTGACATAGGTTCACTGTTATTTTTGATTACATGTTTAATCATTTTATTAAATATGCTAAACTTTTATTACATGATATTATAAGAAATGTCATGTTTATAATGTCAATTATGTATCTCGATAATATCATTTCATGTACGCTTACTTGTAAGTTTTAGTAAGTTGCTAGGAGATGACAACATTGATGCTGTGTTGTTTACAAATGAAATTTATAGTGAACTAGCTTTTGCCCGCGTCTTCGTCCGCGTGGTCGTGGTGCTGAGTGGTGGTTGAAATGCTACACTGTGCCACATGTGAATAACTTGCGAAAGTATGATGTGGTTAATTTAATATATTTTCATATGCCCCGCACTCCTCTTTACACGCGCCCCGCCACCCGAGTGCTCGAGCGCCCGCCGGTTCATCATTCTATTATCTTTATATATTATACTATTTTTTCCATATATTTATATAGCCTATGTCACTCAGTGATAATGTAGCATTCTAATGGTGAAAGAAGTTTTGTAATCGGATCAGTACTTTTTTAGTTTATTTATTACAAACGTACAAAAATACAATATTTTTCTTTTTATTACTAGTAATTGTTTTAATATGATTAATTTCTGTTTAATATTTACTGTAAATATTTTCTAATTATTTAAAGTAGCTATATTAATTTATTTTCTTGTTATAAAATTGTTATTGACTTAATCGGAAACGCAAACGTGATACGATGACGTGTGTGTCGTTTGGACAAGGTGCTAGGTGGCAGTAGTTGTTTTGGTGGCTATATAAGCCGCAGTGCAGAGCCACAGAGCTCACATCGACGTCGGACAACGTACCGCGCGCCACGACACCACCAACCACGACCGCAGCCCCCGCCAGCGTGTAGAAGATGCCACCCTGGACGTAGATTTCCTGCTCTGGTTGTCGACCGCCTTCAAAACTGGGTTTATCATTTCAGGGTCCTGAAAGGAAAGCTGGAGAGGGCACCTAACGCGCGCCGCCTCGGACAAGGGGTGCGCTTCACACTGAAGGAAGAAAGGGCCATCGAACTCTAACTGGTTGGAGAAGACCGAGAGGATTTCGTGGTTCTGCTACTCCCTCCCAGGGGAGCGTAGTCTGAGGGTGGCAGTGAGGAGGCTGCCACTGGACACGGACCCGCAAGAGGTTCATCCGCCCTATTAAAGGAAGGACAGGATGCATTTTCCTGACCATACTTAAGAGGATCCCACGCCCCGAATATACGCAGTCGATGAACTGCTCTGTATGCCCGGCATCAAGATCGAGTCCTGGAGAGGAAAGAAGAGACCGGGCGCAGTGCGACCGGTGTCAGAAATTCCGACACTCGTTACACAACTGTCACAGGCTGTTAGCTGCTGGGTCGCTGATTGGCTCCTAATGGGCTTCCCATCAACGGGATTAACCTGGTACAGACGACCGGTCAAGACGCCGCAGCCGAAAGGCCGCTCACCTAAATGGGCCACACCCCGAAGTGGCACACCCGGACTAGACGGAAACACCGTCACGGTTGCGGAAGAACCCCCTCGTCAAGGGGACGCAAGCCCCGATCGATTTCATACGCTCATTGCGGGGCGTCGCGAAGACCTGAGATCTCGGACCGCAGTCCGCGTTTCGCACTTAAAGAGTGACTTTACTCTGCTCTGTGCTAGAATTGATTTTGGTGTTAACGTTCGAGAACGTGGTAACTCTGCTGGCTTGAAGAGACTTGTCGGTTTCCAAGTCAATTTGTGCTTTCAAGTTAAAGTTAAATATAGTAAAAGTTAGTGAAGTGTTTTCTTGTGTTTTATTACGTTGTGTAGAGTCAGTGTACACTAAGTGCATAAAGTGAAGCTTTACAATGTTTGATTCCATCATCAACGTCTGCTACCCATGAGCGCTACGGATGAGCGTTCCGACCACTCCGGCCTGCCCTAGTCTGCTTGAACATCCACTCCGGAACATCCATTTATGGAACTGTTCGGGCTATTTTTAACCCTCTGTAACTTCCTTGTAGATAAAGCGATAGACCTAAAGAGGCCTGGTGACTTTATACGGCATAACATCGCTAGGAATATTACCTAATAACATTTAATTTGAACCAATTGTTTAAAAGTTCGTAGTCGAAAATCCTCATACTATATATTTAACACACTAATGACTAATGTCATGGATTGCAGCAACTTGTCAATGTCACAATACGCGAGTTTTGTAGAAATAACGAAAAATAGAGTAAGAATTAACTTATAATTCCTTTATTCCTTCGACACCATAAAAAAAGTTTGTTTACAAGAATTGTATGGATGAGAAAAACTGACTACTTATACATATTTCATATGTTGTAATTTTAGTTAAGCATGCTTGGCTTTAATGTCCCACTTCAGAGCTTGCTGTCTCTCCTAATAACTGAGGATGCCTAGAGTACGGTAGTGCCTCTGTTGCTGCAGCTGCCAACTCAAGCTAGAAAGCTTACGAAGCACCCGAAAAGGCTTAAAGACTGGCCTTTGGGGGTACCTATCGTGTCAACTTTACGTCTGAAGTACAGAATGACTGAAAATTTTACGCAACTAGCGGTCACTGATTTTACGACTGCGACCGCTGTAGCCTAACTTTACTTATCACTTACGATCTAAATAAGCCACCAGACCATAAAATCTCCTATTATTCGAACCTATACTAAGAATAAAACTGTAACAGAGTAAATTCTGTACATTAAGTATTTCTTGTAAATTTTGATACTGGGTGTTTTTGTTATCGATATAGAGACTAACACATTTTTTTAGGATTTATTGTCTGTCTGTGTTTTTGTCTGTTCGTTCACGCAAAAACCACTGGACATTTAGATGAAACCTGGCATAAACGAAGTTGAAAACCCAGAATAGTTTTAGGATATGTTTTATCCCAGGAAATGGCTTTGTTCCCGCAGGATAACAGGTTAAAATTAGTATGGCAACTCCGAAGCTAATGGATCAATTTAGATTAAATTCAGCATATTTGTAGCTTATGTAAGGACAATGGGTATAGGATACTTTTTATACCAGAAAACTGCTTTGTTCCGTGGGATAATAGGTTAAAGTTAGTATGGCAACTGTGTGTGTGTGTATGCCATATTATTCCTCCTCTCTCACCTAGCAGTCAATATGATAGAATTCTGCGGATGCGGAGCCCACAGGAGGAACAGGTCCCTCGCGAAGCCTGTCTCCAGATCAGGGAAGGAGGCCAGGACCACCTTGGGACCCGGCGTGCGCGTGACCTCTATGACGGAGTGGCACAGCTGAAGGTGCCGTAGCGCGAACGGGTTAGAGCGCGCTCCTTCGAATGCACGGGTTAACTTGTCGCTCATCCATTCGATCTGTCAATATAATACAGATAAATGTATAATAAAAAATGTAACTGATCACTGTCTGTATGGGAAGCTTCAAATAACATTAACAAGTTAATAAAATTTGTATCATTATAGTTAAATTAAGTTAAGTAAAAATGTACAAAATTTAATAAAATGTGTATTATTAGGGAAAACCTACTCATCAGATGACACTCAAAATTTAACATGTCTTGACAAGGACAAGTTTTGAGGTATAAAAAAAATATATACTTGAATTGAGAACCTACTACTTTTTTGATGTCATTTACAAAATTATTAAATTGAATATATATTTGAATAATACATAATTTATTATTTTATTGGATTTTGGCCCGATGACCAAGTTACTAGTTATTGACTCTGGCTGGAAAACAAGATGACCACCATTAGCAATTTCCGCCCAGGTTAGGCAATCTTTGTTCTTGAGCTATGCGTGTTATATGCATATTATTAGTGTCAGGGATACGAAGCACAATAAAAAAAAATCCTAACAATTTTAATATGCCTTTCACTGGATTCACTTCTTGGATACTTGAAATAAAATTATTATTATTATTATTACTGATAAATGAACAGCCAAACTCATTCATTGAACGGTTTACGCTCCCTTTAGTACAGAGTTTGCATATGTACATATGTTCTAAGGAACGATTTTAGGTACAATATTACTATTATATAAAAATTAATGCCTGAGTGCGCCAGTAAATGACTTGTCAAAGGCACGGGAGAGCTCGAGGAAGGAACACATCTTTCACACCTGCGACTTGGCGAACTCAACGACGTTATAGCTGACGTTGGAGAGCAGCAGCAACGAGTAGGCCACGAGGCCCGAGTCCTTGTTCCGCCACAGCTGGTCCAGCATGTGGGCCAGCTCCAGCACGCGGCCCGCCGTGTCCGTGCACACCAGCACCGAGCCCCCGCCGCGGAGTGTGCTCAGGATCGTCGCTGGAACACGGTATTATAGTGATAAGCATAGGGTTGCCACCTCCAAACTTTGGAATTTAATATTTGAAAGTAGGAAAGTCAGGAAGTTTTGGGTTAAAGCCAAGATTATGTATAAGAGAATAAACCTAATTGTTGTATAGGATGTATGCCACAAACATCATGGCTTCATTTATTTCGCTTATTTAGTAACTTAAATTAGAACTAAGAAGTATGATGTATGTTAGTTGTATTATTGACCCTGTTTCCAGTACTATATATATATATAGTACTGTACCAGTACTATATATACTGTACCAGTATGTGTATGTACCATGATGTATGTTAGTTGTATTATTGACCCTGTTTCCAGTACTATATATATATATAGTACTGTACCAGTATATATATATATATATAGTACTGGTACAGTACTATATATATATATAGTACT
>DWJZ01005007.1:0-14621 GCA_018249125.1 Asbolis capucinus
TCTCTGCGCCAAATTTCAATCAAATACGTTCAGTAGTTTTTGCGTGAAAGAGTAAGAAACATCCATCTATTCTATTCCAGTATCCATTCACCCTCGCAAACTTTCACATTTATGTTATTAGTAGGGTATGATTGTTTTGTCCTAATATTATTTGTTATTGGAAGTAATGATAAGTCGGCAAATTCGTTAATCCATATTACGGGTATGGACAGATTCTTGGATCTGACGGATTAGATATTCAGCAGAAAATGGAGAATCACCCACGAAACATATTCCATGTTCTATTGCAAATTAATATGGAACTCTTATTAGCGTTCATATTTTGTATTATTTATCAACATATATGTATTACCCTAAATATAAATATCAGAGCTGTGAGAATGGATGGATGGTTGTTACTCCTGCACGCAAAAACTGCTGAACGGATCTGAATGAAATTTGGCATAGAGATAGTTTAGAATCAAGACTAACACACAGATCACGTTTTGTTACAGAGACTAGCAGGTGGAGTTTGTTAAGCATATCTAGGATAACTCAATCCGTCGCCAAAGCATAATCAACTCACCAAGCGAGCGAATCTGCGGGCGGGAACTAGTATTGAAAAAAATATCTGTGATGACATGTGACGTAAGATTTTTTTATGTACATATCATGCTATCACAAGCTACATGCAATCGTCTGATTGTATTTGTTGTGATATTATAAAGTGATCAAGCCTGAAACTAATAATGTTATAACGACGAAAATCCTATTTATATTATAAATGCGAAAGTTTGTGAGAATGTATTGACAGTAATGACAGGCCGGTTGGTCTAGTGTTTACTGAACCTGACTACTGCACCGGAGGTTGTGGGTTCGATTGCCATCCAAGTCAAACTTTTCTGTGATGAGCAGGAATATTTGTTCTATATGTCTGGGTGTGTAATAGGAATATCTATTTAAGTATATATTTAAAAATATATATGTATGTTTATCAGTTTTGATCAACATAGTACAAGCTTACGCTTAGTTTGGGGTCAGATGGCTGTGTGTGTTGTCCAAAGATAAAAAAAAATGTATGAATGTTTGTTACTCTTTCACGAAAAAACTACTTGACAGATTTGGATGAAACTTTTCAATAATGTAGGTTATACACGAAAATAAAATGAAGGCTATAATTTGCAATGATTTTATGTAAGTTTGGTCATAGTATAACGATACCTGTCAATTAAGTCGAAAAAAATCTGCCCTCTGAGAGATATCTTGGCGTACGCTGCCTAAACCATTGGAGATACACAACGATGATGTACCGTAGAATTATTTGTCTTGAGTAGTTCCAAATAAAAGACCACGATATCATATATCTGCCGTTTATATGGAAGCCACTATAACCAAAATTGTGAACAATAAATAAATCTGTAATTATTATGCGTTGTTTAAAAGACGTGCTGAGGAGTTCCTTTCGCTATTTCTACTCCACTTTACTCCACGAAATTTATTGTATTGAGAACTAGCGGCACGCCCCGGCTTCGCACGCGTGATTATTTTGTATTATAAAATTCACAATTTTTAATTATATTTCAAAATAAATAAAGAGTGAACTTTTCTCTAAGACGATAATATTTTTTATCAGATTTATGTACTATATTTATAGCTACGAGTATACAACATAAATATAAACCCGTTTCATACAGCTAATGTCACTCAGTGATGATGTAATATTCTAATGGTGAAAGTATTTTTGAAGCCGAGTCAGTTCTTTTTGAGTCTATTCGTTACTAACATACAAAATTAAAAATCTTTTCTCTTTATTTTAAGAGTGAATAATATGAAATAAATAATCTGAATTTGAATGACTTTGAATTAAATTCTAAATTTACATAAAAGACATACTCTAACAGACAAACAATGTAATAACATATAAACCACACAAAGTGACTATTTACATCCATTATAGTTAATAGACAAGTCCAACTACACCAACAACCACGAACCGGAAGCAGCCGCGCGTCCCGACCACACTTCCGGCAAGATGGCCGCCGCTTTGTAGACCAAGGGACAGAAATTATTTTGTTATAATTGTTTTATGTCAGAACTAGCTTTTTCCCGCGTTACTTATGTCAGGGGCATTTAGCTTCCCTATGACAGGGAAGAAGGTTAGAGAAGCGTTCATAGCCCCGCCGCTTTCGATTATAGGCGATCGGCAAAGTTAAGCAACAGTGAGCGCCATCGGTAGGAGGATCGGTGGCAAGTGGCAAAAAATTCATGAATGCTTCGTACGGAAGACAAATTGCCGTAGGTCCCGGTTGTTATTTTTAGCAATCATTTAGCCATACCGGAGGCCTTGGGGCACCATAAAAACTTCCTACTCCTGGGTTGATCAGTAACCTCTCCTCTTATCCGCATTGGAGCAGCCTGATGGAGTATGCTCTGGTCTCCTCAGTATTAGATACCCGAAATAATATGAAACGAAACGAAACGAAACTAAACGAAATGATATATATTTGTCGAAATGTGGTTGCTCACTAGTGGGCTATGCATGGGTAGAAGCCTACTAGACAACCAGGCCTTCACACCAGCTATACCATTTAAATTGAAGACACGTTCAAAAAGAAAACCGAACCCACGAGCAAAACTGTAAACTATCTACGTCATAAATAACGACACTTCAAAACTAGTTCAAACCAGTTTCGTGTCACGGAGCAGAGAAATCTGTGACACACAGACTTGCACAGGAGCGTCAGTGAAATGTATGAGGGCTTCCCACGGTGCGTTGTTTTACGATTTATACCGTGACGTATATAGCCGTGGAGACGACAATGTGTCAGATTCGCTTACTTATTGTATTATACTAGTTCTTGCCCGCGACTTCGTTCGCGTCAGATACTTTTCATCACTATTTTCAGCCCCCTACAGCGCAAAATTACATAAACTATAGTATTTAATATTTATTTATAACAGAAATACAGACAGATAATACTTATCTATCAATAATATATTGCTCAAAATTAATCGCAATTGCATTATTTTTAAAAGTAAACGTTGATTATCGGATTCCTGGCCCCAAAAACCCTTTGGTTTAATTTTTTTTATGTTTTTAGTGTAGAGGCATTCTAAAATCTCGATTTTCACTGACCAACAAGCAACTCCTCCACCAATCCGTATTGGAGCAGCGACGAATACGCCCTACGCCTCCTTAGTTATGAGGAATGTCCCTTGCACATTAATGTGCAATCAATGGGTTGTAGCCTCATTAAGCGTGTGTTCAAAAAAATGGCACGATAATAAAAAAGGTTGACAAACCCTGGCCTACACTTTGAAAATGTATAAATCTACCGTCACACCGTGTGTATCCTGAAGCCCTGGTTGATCAAACACTGCAGCCGCCGCACGCAGCTCGTCATCGCTTATCGACGCGGCTCGCCTCGTAAATCAAATCAATTCGCATCTATTCACCGACTTTACTAGTGTTGGCTCGAGTATCGATATGCCTTTACTGTGAAATAAAGTCGATGTCTCGAAAACACTAGGTAATATAATTTTACGATTTACGCTGCTTGCAAAGACATATCGCTTGGCTATACCGGTTTTTGCCTAAGGATTAAAGATATTACCAATATAATTGATTTTTCCCTTAAAAAATGGCCTCGATTTTCCTATAGGGAATTATATATCTTGTATTACAGATATTACAAAATCTAAATCTCATGATTTGTTATAACTAATGTTTGCATATAAAACATTTAATTTTTATTGCTGCTTAAATTCATATTAAAATTATGAAAAGCTGGTAATATTAAGCTTTATTAATTTAATATAGAGAATAACATATATACACGAGCATTTAAATGAACTTACGGTAAGCTAATTGTCAACAACAGATAAATAAAATTAACATTTGAAATTCGAATTCAATTTGAAATTTGCATACATTTTGACGAACAAATATTAACTTTGATAATGTGGCGCGTCAAAATTTAAATAATGGTTTGCATCAGAGGTTTTCAAAGTTTTTGGTCGCATCGACCGCTTCCAAAATTTTAACCCTCTACTTCTACATAACAAGTACCAAATTCCCAAAACTCGTCATAAATATATAAATCTAGCTAAATGGTCATCATGACCTTTTTCATAGAAATACAGACTCAAAATTACCAACAATTTTTTTTTATTCCCCCTTCATTTGCTGTATTCTGTATACATTGTATGAATAAAATTACGCTAACATATTTGTTCTTAACTTTCGAAATCCGATAAATTTGTGCAGACCTTATAAAAAAAAACGTGAACTTTTCTTGTCAGGACAACAAAAAACCCCGCCTAATCTCCCACAAACACCCGGGGTATCCATCTACACTACTTTGGGCACCACTGACTTACACAAAACTCCCTTACCCTACATCTTTTATTGAATATTCTTTCATCGATATATCATAGAATTAGTGGCAATCACTAACCTTGCTCAGTAGACACAAAGGCATCAAAGGGGTACCCATGCTGAATATTTAACAGTTGGGGACAAAGCTTTCTGGCTTAAAACACTGACATACGTTATAATTGATATGCATATACTATATACCCTCATGTGGAGAAAGAATTTAGAAACTTGATGAATCTGACAAAATCTGACGTCACATAAAAATCTGACGTCACATATAAATCTGACGTCACATATAAATGTGACGTCAGATTTTGTCAGAGAGGCACATGTCACAGTGCATATATTGTGTTAAATTAGTAAATCCTGTTAATGTTATAAATGCGACAGTTTGTGAAGATGGATTATTCCACACGAAAAAATACTGAACGGATCTGAATGAATTACGGCACATGGGTAGATTACAGACTGGAATAAATAATACATAGTTTTCTTTTTGTCAACGTTCGTAAGATGCGAGTGAAGTTGCGGGTGAAACAATAATCATTCTAAAGTTTTAATTAATTATAAATACGAAATTTAATTATAAATACGAAAGTTTGTGAGAATGTATGGATGTATGTGTGTTCGCTACTCTTTCACGAAAAAACTACTGGACGGATTTAGATGAAACTTTACAGTAATTTAAGTTATACATCAGAATAACATACATGCTACAATTTATTAGTATTTTATGTAATTTTGGCCGTAATATAACGATACATGTTAATTAAGTCGGAAAAAATTGCCCTCCTAGAGCTATCTTGGCGTACGCTGCCTAAACCATTGGAGTGACACAAATATGATGTACCGTAGGATTGTTTACCTTGAATTACTCTAAATAAAAGTCCGCCACAGCATATATCTAGCTTTCATGTGGAAGCCACTATGACCGAATTTGTGAAAAATAAATTTTATTTAATTAGATATTATTTTACAAAGCACATTTTAGTATGTTTTTATCAAACTCTCACCTAAATCAATACATTTGTCATTTTAAGTTTTTAATGTAGATAAACTTTGTCTTTCACACTAAGTTATTTGGCCGAATAGTTTAAAAGTTATCACGATAATTATGATTGACTTGAATGGAGCGCTATAGAACTTTAATACGCGCGGACGCGACGCGGGGACGGAGGGGTGATGCAATCCCAGCAATGGCGCGTGATCGCCGAGTGCGCGACCCGAACGCGGGCAGACGCGTGAGGACAGACGTCGTTGATGTTTGTGTTCTGTATGCATTTATAGCACATTGTCATTTATCGAAATTCCAAGTATTTCCGGAAATCCCGCGGGATCAGGAATTACTCGGATAAAACTCCTGCGCGTACGAAGTAGTGGGTTCAGCTACTAGGGACTGAATAATTTTTTCTAAGGAACATGGGACCAAAACGGATCGAAGAATCCTCCTGCACTAATCTCCCTTTCAATCTGTGTAGTGCATATATTTGTTCCTGAGTTTAGTGTGAGTTTAGTCCATAAAACTTTTCGCAATAAAAGAAAGACATCCAATAATATTGTAAAAGCGAAGTTTGTGAGGATGTCTGGATGTTTGTTACTCCTTCACGCAAAAACTACCCAATAGAACTGAATGAAATTTGGTAAAGGGATAGATTATACTCTGGAATAACACATAGCAAGTATTTATCAACATACCACGCGGGCGAAGCCGGCGGCGTACTCTAGTTTTGCTTATACGTGACTGAGTTGAGCAACGACAGGTGTGGTCCAAGACTGGATGGATGACCACGTCCAGGAAGAAGAAATCCCCAGAAAAACAGATAACATTTTTTTACCATAACAAATGTGAAGTAAAAACGTTGTTTATATAAAATAATTTAAAATCGTATATTAGTTAAGTCAGCCAATTTGAGCCAATAATAATATTGAGTTGAGTATTTTCTACGATCCTGAAATACCACACGCCCCCAGAGCAACAGAAAACTCTTCTCCGAATAAATAATGACGATAACAATATCGCATTGCAGACAGTGTCACCGCGTGTCATTCCCCCTGTACCCCGTGCCCCCTCGTATGGTGCACGTGTACCAGGGCACCAGAATTACATATCAGTGGCGCGTGAACGCCATGTAGGAAAAAATACGCAAGTGTAATCATTCAAAGAAATTGGCCCGCTCTCGCGACCCGCATACTTAGCGGGGAAATTGAGAAATACTAGGATACAACGTGTGCTGGAAGTGCAGTTCTGAATACACAGATATCCAAATACATACGTAAATATGTACGTTCGTCAAATTTGCATATAACACGCTACTTTCAAAAAGAATACAGAAATTATAGATTATGTTAGGGAGGTTTTTATAATATTCTTATAAATTCACTATAATAACATGATATGTATTGTATTTTATATTTGTAATTTTCTGAAAGTAAATGAAATGAAAAAATATGAAAATTACATTACCATTGCCGCTCGAAGATGTAAACGAATGCATCACACGTACCGTACCGTAACACGTGCCGTAACGAACACGTAATTCGTATTCGAAATATATTATTTCAGAAAACATCGGCCGGAAATCGAACACATTCTGTGTATAAACACCAATGATTGTTAAAAAACAACAGATAAATCTGTACAAACCGTAAAAAAAAAGTTATTTACGTGCATACGAAGATTATAGTTAGATCAATTATTGAACCCGTCAAAAGACGAAGCATGAGACGGTCATGGTCGATAAAATATGCGTTAAAACACAAGCACCATCCAGTACCTTCTATATCCCCGGTCCACTCGTCGACTGAAGGAGTTGGTAAGAAGCAAAAATCTATTTATCAACGTATAGGCATCGGCCTGCATCCTCGGAGCCATTTCTCAAACAAGATTAATTATAGCGACACGACGAAATCGAACCCCGTATTTATAGCTCCAACCGATGCTTTGACACACATTACCGCGTGGGGACACAGGGGAACATGATACATCGAAGTGCAATGTTCGAGCATGGAGTCGGAAATATGATATAAGTGCTTGGATGTGCGTTCAGCTTCAGGATATTGAGGGAAACGATCATTGTAATGCTTGAAACATAGGGACATTGGGGAACAACGAAGCGTTACCTCTTCACCTTGCACGCTATTTACAAACATTACTGTTACAGACTTATTTGTATGCATGCATAATATTTTATGATTAATTTAATGTAATAATTGGTGTATCCGTTCTGTTCTGTTTCCGGTGACATTACACGACATTTTTAAAATATAGAAGCACATGCGTCCGGTTTCTTGAAACTTAGCTTACGGAACAGATCGGAAACGTTGAGCATTAATTTATAAACTACCGAACGAGGAGGTCGTGAGATCTGTGGAATAAAGTGCTCTCTGTGAGTATCTGTGTGCCTTTGGTTTATTTTATATAATGTCTGTTCCGACAAAAATCAAATATATGGTGTAGCATTGGTGGGATGTTTATTATGAAGCACAAATTCATTGAAAACAAGGTTTATTCAAATACTATAAAATACAACATTTAATTATGCCGTAATATGAAGAAACACATAAAATGTCTTTATTAATAATAATAAATTATTTATTCCGACAAACAAAAGTAAACAAATAATTATACACTTAAAAATTAAATGCGATATGAGTATTAAACAACAAAGGACTCCAAAGAAATAAACACTAAATTAAATGCAAGTGTGGGCAAAGGAAATGGGCTCACTTTTGCTAACTCTAGATCTCGGCAAGTGCTTTTTTTTTACATAATATAAGTTAATGCTTGACAACGATCCCACCTGATGGAAAGTGGTGATGCTGTTTTCAAGCCCCTCCCTAATCCCTAAGAGGTGATGCGGGATATATGAGTGAACCCCGTACCCAGCCGAAACAAAAAGGTAAAACATAAAAAAACAAAAATAAAATTAAACATACAAGTTAAAAACTACAAAAAAGGGATTGCAATAAATGTATTACATACCAATTCTTGCATATGTATATGTGCGTGCATGCATTGTTAACCGTTGAGAAGTTCCTTTGTCTGAAGCCAATCCTGAGCATACCAGTAGATCATTCTTATCATAAAAATGCTTTGTTTTCGTAACTGAAGCAATATGCAAAAATTTAGCTCCATAGTATAATAGGAAGTGACTATAATAAAGCTGGCAAGATTTGACCCGTAACAAACAAATATACTAACCTACTAACATAAAAACATACACTGCAAGTTAAATAAAATTTTGTAAAAATAACGTTACCATAACGTGGGAATCCACCTTTATTTACACTCGAAGGGATGCCAAGAACCACAGTTGGTTGTCAAAAACTGTGCATATGTATGTTCTACACTCACACATGTATATAAGCCCACATACGTATGTAACGACCTAGTACCGTCACGGTGCCAAACCGCACATTTGACGCCGCTCGATGTACGCATTGCGAAAAATTCATCTTTATAAAAAATGCTAAAATATGCCCCGTGATAGTTTATAGTGTTAAAAGACGGTAAACTTGAAAGTATATATAAAACACTAGAGATATTTATAAAACACTAGAGTCTGTCCGTAGGTCTGTTCACGACGTATTTTTTTAAAAAAATAGGTTATACTCGTATGTCCAGACACAGTCCATGTCGTATCACACACACACAATACAGTTCAGCCCGGGTTCAATGCAACTGGGTCGAAATATCGGCGCGAAAAACATATATCGCGAGTGCCCGTAACATTGCATAATGACCACAGTCCACGATGAATCGAGTTTAAAATCATGTTATTTATCTCTGTGCCAAATTTCATCTATATTAGTTCAGTGGTTTTTGCGTTAAGGAGTAACAAACATCCATCCACCAAACCTCAAAACTTTCGCTTTTATAATATTAGCAGGACTAGTCTCCGCCCACGTCTGCTAGAAAGCCGCCCATAGCTGTTAACAGCAACACGAATACATTGCTGGATAAGGAGAAATAGATGACCGACTTCTTAAAGTTTCTTTTCTGACGTATATTACATAAGCTATGATAGTACCTTAGAAAAAACACCGGTTGAAGTACGTTCTATTATCAAAATTTGAAAAGAACAGTACCGTTAGTGTGCAATACTCTGAGTGTGTATTACCGCAAGTGTGCATTACCGCGAGTGTGTAGTGCCGCGAGCATGTAGTGCCGCGAGTGTGTTAAGCCGCTAGTATAGCGTCGTAAGTGTCGTGCTCAAATACAGAATCGCCAGTGCGCGTGTGACGAAATTTTTGGTGCAGTGACATCAGTGACTAAAACCGATTTTACTTTTAACATATCCCCAACCGACTGTTAAAACAATACTATACTTTTTATTAACATACCACGCACGCGAACTCGCAGGCAAAAACTACTTAAAAATTCGCTTTTCCAGCTTTATAATCATATATAGCCAATAAATCTAAAGTATGAATGATATTATATCACATAGATCAAAATAATGAATTTCAGGAACGGAGAGTATCGAGCCCTGCCTGAATACTTCCCCGAGTGGGAATGTCTGAATTTAATGGGAAATATAATTAATGCCTACATTTCGCATGGCTGTTACTAAATGGAGAATTAGTGTTTTAGGTTAATTGTACTGCCAAAATTACGGACCGGCAAATCGTTTTGTAAATTTATTTTTATCGTCATAAATTTTTGCGGCCTGCGTTTTAAGGTTTGCTGAGTTTTTTAATGAGATAGGAAGATAATTTAGTCCACACAAGTCTACTCGTCGGTATAGTTCACTTTATCATTTTATCACTGCGTATTTCTAAATTTCATTATCTGTCTGTGTATATCATGATATAGATATTATTATATGTGCATTCTTCATCTCATCATTTAGAGCTCATCATTTAGAATTTTTTTTATCAATATTTCTACCCATAGGTTGTCTAGAAGAGATCTCTTTAGCCATAAGATCGCCTTTTGTATCACAAAAACATTTTTGAAATCACTGTAATGATTGAAATTACGTGCACAATAAAAAGTATTAGTCTGTTTGTATGCAGCAAAGACCCTTAGATTTGTAAAGTTATTTTGAGGTTAGCCTCAAATGAAGGTCACAACCTTCTTTGAGGTCCATAATCAGTTAATAATTCTCCCTGCTCAGCTGCTCACTACTTTCATCACCGTTACTGTTTTCATCACTGTTACACTTTCATCACTGTTACTGTCTACTATTAAAATACGACACGCAAGATGCAAGATAGCGTAAAACACAAATCACAATTTGGAATATATCCAACGTAGCTTACGAATAACGATTAGGCGGTTTACACATGAAGATATTTGCAATTCTAAAGAAAAGGTTTGTGGTAAGCAACGTTGGGCTGCGTACACATGTGCCTAAGTCATCAACCAAGTTCGGTTTGAACGCATTTTATATTAAATTGGTAACTAATGCAAGTAAAGTTACTTGCACGATAAACAATATATAAAATTAAATTATAGTTTCTAAATAAGTATATCAATATTTTAGGACAATTGACTAAAGGTCATTAACCCAAGGTAATAGTTTGCTTGTAATGTAGTAATCAGAAAAGTGATAAACATACATTTTTTTTATAAGTACGTGCTTATTTCGATTTTTAACATCCCGACATAGAACTTTCCTGATCAACTCACATAAAAAAATGGTTTTAAGTGGGAATTGAAACAAAAGTTTTGTCTCTCCTAGTTTATATAAATGCAATAAAAACTATTTAAATAAATAATATATAGAAATTAAGAAGTTATAATTATTAGTACAATTTCAAACTAGTTCAAACGAAAGCAATCCTAAAAAAGGATTGACAACCCGAAAGGTGAATAAGAAAATTTGCCAAAAGCCTTCGTACAAAGGCACATAAATACGAAACATAAATCCAGAACTTAATACAATTGTAGAAGTGGAACGTTTGTAAGTCAAATGTGAAAACAGATTTAAGACGCTAGCGGAGGTTGCGTAAGATGATAAAAGAAGATACGGCGAAGTTTCGACAGAAAATCCCTGTACAAAGCAATAAGCAAATGAATTGTAAGCTTTATATAATTTCAAGCGAGACGCGGACGAGCTAGATACGGAACTTCGTAATTGAATTTTTGAGGAACCTTTCCTACGAATTATTGTAAGATGTTTACTGGTAAATTCAACTTGTTTTGCATTTCCTTATTATTTATTTCAGGTGGAATAGGACACTGACTCTGTTTAAACTTATTTTCGTCTTGCGATCGGAGATCCATACGATTAGGGCCAGATGCCAGACCATTTTTAATTTCTTTCTCTGTATCTTCATTTTGTATTAGTAACCTTTTCTATTCTTTTTCGGTTATTTTGTTGGTGTATCGATTTACTGCTTCCTTTCAATCTTCTATGCCTATATTGTCAGGAACAGGTTCATCATTTTTAGTTCTTCACAGTCTGCACCGCATTTGGTTACATCTTTAGTACTATCAAATGACATCTGTCTATTTGAATAGGAGACTTTCTTTAAACTTATTTTCAGCTACAACGATACGGAATTTTACACAAATAGGATGCAAGGTAGCTTTATAGTTTGTTACATTTATCCCCGTAATAATTCAATTTTAAAAGCATATAACTCGTTTACAATTCCCAAACAATTATTTGGCTTTTATTTAACCTATGGCTTAAGTAGACTATCCTTGTGTGTTCCAGTATTTTTTCTCAAATTATAATCAAATATTCCTTTATTCAAGTGGATGTACATATATGTATATTTATAATGTCATTATGAAGTCCTCCGATGAAGAAATACTACATTTACCAACATCAATTTCACTTTTTGTTTAGTTTTCCAACAATATTAATCAGAATATAAAAGCCATTAAGCCACTACAAAACAGATATAAAGACTAAATAAATAAAATTTATCTGATTTAGACACAGTTTTCTGTCTGAATCAAAGCATTTTATACGTCATTCTAAAACAGGTTGAACATTGACGGGTAGTTGATGACAAGATTACAACAAATTTACTAATGCAGACTGCGATTGTCTACTATGACTGTTGTCCACTAGATCCTGACGTGATAGTAATAATTAGTTATTAGTGTTATTTCATAGTCTCTCTTCGTGTCGTATTCCTCATTACTGAGGGTCGTGATTCCCAAATGTTACTATTCGTCAGACGGTGTCTCCCCATTTACTTCCTTGGCAGCGTGTAGTGCGTCGTGTAATTTGATGCCCAGGCACGTCCGATCTTGATATGTCCACCTGGCTGGTCTTCGGCCTCTTGGTCGTTTGCCATCTACCTTTCCAGTAACCATTAATTTTTCCAGGTTATGGTACTCATTCCTGAGAATTATTTCAGAGTAGGTTTGATTCGGTCACACGTCATGTCGATGTCGTCACATTTGTTCGATTTCACATGTGTGCCACTCGAGTTACACACTTTGAATGTAAACTGCTGATAAAAACTCGGGTCACCTAAATACAAAGTATTATGCTTCTATCTTCGATAATGAAGAGCTTCCAAACGAACTTTCATCCCCTATTTCAACTCCTTTAAGCCTTTTTTCGCGTTAAAAAGTAGCTTATGTTTTTCCTCAAGTTTTATTCTAAATCTGAAGACATTGTCATCAAAATCGGTTTAGTAGTTCAGGCGTAACATAACAAACAGATAGTTACTTTCGCATCGATAGTATTAGTAAGGATTGAAGCAGTATGGTAAAATATATTTTAGACATCCAAAATTATGACCTGTCTTCAGCCAGCTGTAATATTATTAAACAGTACTAGGCTAACTCCCTCCCTTGAGCCACCAGAACTCAAAGAAAACTACAATCAAAATTAATATGTTTAACATATTGACAAGTCCCTGAAAATGTATGAACCATTAAGTTATGACGTCGTACAGTTCAGTGTCCCGCGGGATTGACTCAAACATTTCACAATGGCGTGGAAATTTGATAGCGCTATTAAAAACTTTGCAGAATGGGAGCCCGAATATAGTTGACGAGTTCAGTAATTATTGCTTCAGTGGCTCTTCTGGCGTAATAACTAGAAGGCTAGTTTCTTTGTGTAGTAAACTTGTGTAGTAGCCGACTCTTCAAACGTTCTGTTAAATAAATTACTAACTTTTAACTGTGATCCCGGGAACACAAATTTTGTCCGGGATAAAAAGTATTTTAACCCCGTTGAATCAGATCAGTATTTCCTGAGATTAGCGTATACAAACTAACAAACCTTTCGGCTTTATCATATTAGAATATATTGGGCTTTATCATTTTGGGTTTACCATCCTACTAATATTAGAGGGCATATTCAATGATCCGAAATATTCTAAAATCCAACATCACTATATCCTTCCATAACGTTTGTCGGATTACCGCAGGTCGACTCTATTGGCAGTGTAGTAACTGTTATTTCGAAAATTCGACTTCTCTCTGCAGATATTCATATATTAAACAACCTTACCTTTACCTTACACCACATGAAATAAAAATAAAATTCGTATCAAAAATATTAACGAATACGGGTATACCATTGTTCTGACTCCAGCAATTACAATTGAAAACAGAAAAAAGGCTGAGCAATTTCGATAAAACACTCAATATCGTGGAACTACAATCAAGGGAGCAATTAGCTACAATTCCTAACGATTACAAGTATTAAAAAACATTTAAAAGTCATTATAAATAAAAACACGGACGTTGTATGGCGGTATGGACATGAATAAATGAAATATTCGAGGCTAAACGTAGTACAATAACTCTTTATCTTCATGTATAAAATCCTGTCACGATTAGGTTTGGCGATTTTTTTGTCTGAATTGTATATTTCTTTATCAAAAGATGTAAAAATATAGTATTTTATGGGAAGTTTAAAAATTAGAGTAAGTTTATAGAAATATTGCTGTTGCACATTACGTCAGACGTTAAAAAATTGCGAATCTTTTTTATTACTTTTAGTGTATTGTACTGAAGTATATTTTGAAGTTATACATACTTGTTTAGGCGTGATATGAAAAAATTATGTGAGTGAAATTTTAAGATACGCTCGCATCCGCCACGCAATATTAACAGGTTGAAGTTGTATACTAGCCGCTCCTTAAGTCTCGAAATAATACTGCCAACAAAATAGAATCTCTATTAATCCCGCTTATTGGCACGCTCGTCGCCTCTGATCACTGCTTTCATATTTATAATATATATCTACAGCACGTGTTTTAGTTTCATGTAGGGATGTTCGATCCGATCCGATACTTATGTGGATCGATACAAAGCAATACGATCCACTCGATTTTTGTATCG
>DWJZ01005008.1:0-14621 GCA_018249125.1 Asbolis capucinus
TTAAAATTAATCATATTACAATTGAAAATAGTCAAATTAAATTAAAATAATCAAATTAAAAAAATAACAACAAAAAAATTACTGAAATAGTACAACACAATAAGCAGACTAAAGTGACTCGCCTAAATAGGCTTCAACCCATCAGTGACCCAGTACTGAGCTCATCATGAGCAGGCCTCGAGCATACAACACGGTACTAATGCGTATTGATGAAGGTTAGTGGACAACCTAAGTGTTGAAATTATTCGAAGGCCTCTTACATGGCTTGGCGATCGCTTTGTACTGCTTTATGTGCCCTCTGAGGCACGGAAGCGATCATGAGATTTTGCCACTAGTCAGCCATCCTTCTACCGACCACGCTGTTAAGTTTTCCGACGACACGCCTTTGTCCTGTGATCTGTGATCTCTACTAATTACACTGGATTACTGGACTGGATTAATGTAAACCAGGCATTGTAATAATAATATTACTTACTTATTATAATCATAATATATTTAGTTTTAATTATATCCGCCAGGGGACATGGCAGCTCCTAATTTTAAATCAAATTATTGATCCTAATCTCACCATCCTTCTTTATTCTTCGATTTCCAATTTGCAATTTGCCAAAACCAATCACAATAATTTTTATTTTTAATTACATCTTATGTCAGTCCCTAAACGAGGGATTTCGATAAAAAATAATATATAACAATGGCATTTTGGGATCTACAATGTTAGAAATCACCTGAAGGTTAAAGTATTAATCCTTATTGTTATATAAATAAGATTCAAATTAGCGTAAATCAAGTTTAATTATACGCAAATAAGTTGTAATGAACAATAAGGTTATTTGTCAGGTAATAATGGTGATCCCGCCCACAGAATACGAAATCTTAATTACTTGATGTTTTTATTAAGTTGAGATTGCCGGAAGATACTAATGTTTCTTTTTTATATTTTAGAAAAACTAGATTTGAAATATTACTTTGAGGTTCCACGGACGGACGGTTACATTGCCCGCCGTCCACTAGAGTCTAGTCTAGTAGTAGTACTACTAGACTAGTAGAACTCCTACTAGAATATACTAGGAGAACTACTACTAGTCTAGTCTAGTAGCTGTGCAAAATCTACTGGGGAGCTGTGGGCCAGCTTGGCCGTGAGCTATACCATGAGGGCGCTCACCAGCTCGCATCCTACGATCTGGTATATATCTCTTCTAGTATCTCCCTCTCCTTTTGTCATCCTTTTCAATCTTCTGTCATCCGTCTTGGATTATAACTAAATATAGGAACTACAAATTAAACCAATAACCAAATAACTTATGAAAGAGATTTTTCGTAATGACTAATTGACCCGCCGGTCTATCGCCTATTGGCTGGCGACACGTTGGCAACACTCCTGGTGTGATTAACCATTAGGTGACCCGTCTGTTTCCTTAAAACATATATCTTAAAAAACTGAATTTAAACTCTTCATGATAAAAGATCTGGTTGAATGTCTTATTAACATACCCAATAAGGTCAACTATAGAAATTAAATTATTAATATCTTCAATAATAAATATATTTATAGCAGCGGCGGGTATTCTCCGAATTGAGATGTCAATATGAAATTCCACTAATTGAGATATTGAGTTTTATTTTTAAAACACAACTTTTGTTTTGCGCCGACCCTCGACTGTAATCTTAATAATATGATTTAAGGGCAGGCGTTGTTATTGAAGCGTAAAAAAAATTGAAATATAAGTCCTTTTCTACATAAATCGTAACAGCTGATCGGTGTTTTTAACCGTCTTCTTCTGAACGAGAAAGTACATCCAAAAGATATCCACTTGAACATTAAAATACGGCTTTAAAAAAGTGAATCTACTTAAAATGGCTTAACTGGTTTTAATTAGATTATAATTAAATTTGCCATTACTTTACGAAAAATAACAAAGTAACTAATATGAGTTAGTCCATATATATGTATAAAACAATGCTACAATGTTGTTTAAATGCAATTGCTAAGGGAAAATAACGAGATTGCTACGAAATTATTTTTCTTGTGTCGCTTGTGAATAAATTATACATTTTTCAATATATTCAAATAAATCTTTGACTGCTTATAATATATTTGAAAAGTTTTAATTTGTGTAATATTTTTATGTTTCTTTTAGATTAGAAATTTCATCATTTATTTATAAATTATATTATTTTATAATTACAGTACAATACGTATTTTACTTAGCAAAGTGTAATAAAACGGAGTCATATCTTTAGTACTCAGCAACTTTTCGCGACATGCCTCGACAATTAGAGATTTTGATTAAGCTACTAAAAATTAAAATTAAATCAAACTACACGTTACTTACCGAACAAGTGTGCCGAACATAACAAAAATAGGAATATAAAAAAAATGGAAAATAAATTATCTTAATTTTCAATAATCATTCATTCGAATACATCACCTTAAGACACCCATAAAATAATAATGGTTGTGTGTTTATAATAAAATTTCATCTCAATTCGCAGTTAAACTTTAAATTTAGTAAATTGATCATAAAACAGAGAAATCGAGGCTTCTGGACTCTCATTTCAATCTTACTGCGGCGAGTACATCCTTTGTCGTAATTAAAATTTTGTAGAGCCATTCTCTTTTACGAGAATTTAATTTGATTGTTACTCCTTACTCTCCAAATGGTATCTGGAATAATTTCTTATTAATTACTATTGTTATTTGCTATACGAGAGTCGTATAGAGAGAGTTTGCTATACGACTGTCATTGCTTCGGAAGGTTTCTTTACGGGATTATTTATATATATCATACCATTAGTACTTTAACGACAACAAAGAAGTAGAATTGCGTTTTGAATTTCTGAATGCCTTACATTACAGCTATTTTTTCGAATATAATAATTCATATATAAAATTTTGTCTATTTATTTCTGTCAGCACTAATGGGTAGTTGTATTTTTGTGCGGTTAGCTTTTAAAATCACAGTTTACAAACTTGGACTTGACCCCTTATATTAGTGATGCTGCGATATCTCTTTTTGTATGTTACTGATTTAAATAATCTTATAACTACAAACAACATCTCAAACGGATCATCTGTTTTTAAGATTAAGGTGCATAAAGGCACAAGGAAAAAAAATATCATAGACGCCCAAAATAGTTTCTCCCAAATCTTCAATCTCCCATACACAGACAACGATCCATTAAATATATTACTAGGAACTAACTAGTAAAAGCCAGACTCCTGTAAAATAGAAGATCTAGAAATTACAAATGGTTACGGCAAAATTATATGGGTTCCGAATTAAATACTGAAACCCATACAAAAAGCCAATTTGTACGTTACAAATTAAATGTACTCGACGCACGGTGGGATCTCTTCGTCGTAGACATTCGGCCAGTACGAACGTCGCGCTTTGCGTCCTCTTTAATCATACATACCGCGAAAGACTGGAATAAGTTGCCAGCGTCAGTGTTTTCGTTTGATTACAATGTGTATGTGATTACTAAATTAGTTCGCTTTACCATCTAAAACCACATGAACGTTTACCGTCAGGTGGGATAAAAACACTAATTTATAGAAAGAATACGAAATATACGAGTATATTTAATACAGTGCAACCAATTTATATGAAAACATCATCTCAAAACCTCGATCAAAAAAACCTAATTCACTTATTAAATTTCTAGTCACGGCATTAAAAATATTATGTGAATATTTCCCTAGAAACATGCGACCAGATAAATTCCACAGTCGACCATAGTCATATTTCACACTAATTATAAAATGTCAGGAATTAAATCAATTACTTAGGGAATCCGATTCGATCCTTTTTGCGTCAAAGGACTTTTTGTGATCAATAACAATAAATATATCGGCGCAGCAGGTGAGGATAGGCCTTTTTGTCCGTTTGTGCGTTTTATACAAAAAACGCCAGTTTATGTCTTGTGATTTCGGTCAAAGTTATCTTTTACAAAATAAGGTCCTCTATGGTGTAGCGTGAAATAGTTCATTTAGGTAATTGTATAGAGCTGTCAGCGGACCTAAAACAATCTCTTCTCATCTCTAATAATCTCTTGTTATAGAGATTGGTGTACCATATATCCTATTATAATAAAGACCTACGATTCGGTTGTAAGTTTATTAATATATTTTCAAGTTTTGCGAATAGTTTTTCTTACACTAAAGGCTATTTTATGACAGATTTTTTATCAGCTCAACATCATAACACACGGAAAATCTAGCGCCTTTGAGGACACTAGCCAACTAGTGTCTAACAACTTACTCAAGAAAGGGTGGTAGCAAGCCATCGTCATGGAAGACAGTTTTCATAGAACACAAAGACGTACAAAATTATCGATATTGATATTTATATAATATACTCTGCTTCAGGGTATCGGTTTTTTATGGTGTGTGTATGTGTATGTGCGTATGTATATGCGTGTGTATGTGCGTATCTTAAAACTGTCATCATTTTTCCTAACGCGCCAAAAGAAATATAAATTCAAAACAATTTTTGTTCTTAATTCGCATTAATTAAGAATTCACATTGATTAAGAATTAACACATTCTTAATTAAGAATGCGAAATAACATCTCTATACAGTTCCAAAGAGTCAGGTATAGGGGTTTTTTAGCAATTTTTTTGGTAGCTTTGAGTGAAGATCGTTAAGTGAAAAAGGACCTGTTTCGGCGCTTTTGTGGCCCAAATGTTTAATTCGACGGTAGCGGCGATACAACATATTATCAGACTAATTAATCGCCCTTGTTTTCCACGAGAGGACCTCATGAAGAAGTTAACTTGTACGCAGTATAGGTATAATACTGATTGGAAACCTTAGGGATATGCTTATATAGAGGTTCCAGATAGCTAATGAAATGTAAGTTAAGGGGTTTTTGGGTCACTTGTTTGTTCCACGAGTGAACTTAATGGATAAATTAACTGATGTTCGTGTAATTATAAATAATTGGAAATATTCTTCATTTGGAATATATCTATACAAATATATTTATATAAAGGTTCCAAAAAACCGTGAAATTATTTTCAATAAAAATTGTAAGTTAAGAGTTTACTGGGTCAATTGTTTGTTTCCAACGAAAATTGTAAGTAAAGGGATTTTTGAGTCAAAGAACTGATAAGTGTAGTAAAATGGCTATATTTTATCGTTATGCATAGTTTTTTCAAAATGTTGCAATTCTAATTAGTACAATCTCTAAGGTACAATTTAAATAACAAACAAAATTAGTTAATAATTTCCAGAGGTAGCAGAAACATACTAAAAAAGATAGAAAAATCTTTAAAAATTCTATATTTTACAAGCTTTTATTTAACATGCAGGGTACGTGTGTATATTAGTATGTTAGTATATTTGTTTGTTAAAGGTCACATCTTTCAAGCTTAATTACATCCGCCACCTCTTACACTGCGAAACTGAAATTTTGCACACTGCTACAGTTCCGATGACAATGCACTTTTATAATAAGCATGACCTAATACTACATTCAGAATCAGCTCCAGACAAGGGAACTCCTCAACGGTTACCAATACAGTTATAAATGTTTGTGTATTTCTTTGTATTAGAGATCTATAATTAAAGCTAGTGTTTTTAAATATTTTGATAAACCTTGTTTTTTAATAGCGATAATAAGAAAAGTACGACAGAAGCCTCTTTTCAATAATTTAAAATATATTTTCATATTGATGAGTGGTCATTGCGTAAACACATTGTATATTTATAAGTATTGCTAATATATTATGTTTTTAACTAAAGCTAAGAAACGGTGAAAGAAACTCTTCTTTGCTGTTACTTTTGAGTTATTCCTCCTGAATCGAATCAATCAACAAACCAGCTTTCCGATAAAACCTTTAAAATTATACTGGCTTCAACACATTGTGGGCACCACGGCCTAGACCTTCCACCACGCTGTTTCAATGCGACTTCGTGAAGAGTGGCCTTCCGAAGGCCTAAAACATGCATTAAAGATCGATCTAACGATAACAACCGGGACCTGCTCTACGTGCCCTCCAAAGCACGAAAAATATGCTGAAATTGTTACCAACGGTCACCCATCCTCCTATCGACCGCGCTAGGTGTTGCTTAACTTTTCAATCCCGTACAATCAAAACAAGCCCCTAGAATATAAACGCTTCGACTAAAACATGTTTTTAAATTAATATCGTCGTGGATATACATTTTAAATGCAAACGGGTACTCACGATTTGTTTATTACTATACCGATATTTTAACCCAGGTGCACGTGGTAACGGCAACGGCGCGGCAACGGCGCGGTAACGGCGCGGTCTTGCCGTCTTGCGTAAGTACCCATTTAAAATACTACTTAGTAGGTACCCATTTAAATCACCTAAAACTTCTAAAGCGATACTACTAGTTACAGAACTACCCTCGCAACTTTGTAGGTACACAATAGTTGATATCTGTAACTCTGACAGCTTTCACTTCGATTGTGCAATACAGACATCACAGGCTTTCATTATTATTTCCCACAGGTAATTTAAAGCTAAAATACTTCTACTCCGTACCTTTGTTGTGCTTGTTATTTGTGTAATTGGACATATGTTTTAGCAGTAATTAGGTTTGCAATCAACGATATTAAAAATAACGTACAAACGGTCTTATAGTCTAGTTAGTTATTAGTCACCCTGAATATAAGGTCTCGGATTCGATTCCCGAAATTGCAATATAACGACAGATAAATGCTTCTTATTGGGTGAAAGCAGTATGTGTCGTCAATGGCACGGTAACAGGGAAAGAGAATGACTTAAAGAGAGAAGAAAGAGATAGTATAGTATTATTGTATAACCGCCTTGTGACTTACCTACCTAGTTGTGACTTGGCCAGGACAGATATTGGACAGATATATGTTTATTCTCGGGTCATTAGTTCTATCCACGCTACCCGCGAAACAGGAATTCCTGGGGTACGTAGTTCTAAGAGTATAACTCTTTATTTCTGTGACTATATTCCGCCCGCGGCTTCGCTCGCGTGCCGTGTTTATACGAAGTAGCCTGATTACATTCGGGTCAATTTAGTAACTTTACCGTGACACACACATCCATCCATCCATCCATCAATCTTTCACGACAAACATGGCATTTATATTAGTAAAATTATGTAGAAATTGTATTAGGAGCGAGAAAAATAATATCGAATACCAATTTCAAATGAAGGAGCCTCATAAAAAAGCAAGAAGCTCGATTAGTCCGTATAACAAAATCGATTATGGAAAAAGCTAAAATCGACAAAAAATATCGAATGAACGCGACCGTAACTTGGCTTCGTTGACAAAACATGATTAATGATCACAATAAAAATAACTTCATAAATATTCATTGTCATTATTAATTTTAATAAATGTTCTCTTTTTTGATTTTGTAAAAATGAAGAATGTATCAGGTTGGGTGGGTTTGGAGATCCGTGGTGAATAAAAATTATTCTTTATATACGAAATGGTGATTGTCTGTCTGTTGAACGTTAACAGTGTCACGTATTTATAATTTATCTACTAGAAAAAGGAATTGCTTCGCTTTGTTATTGCTGTTTTAAACCTGAATAATATTATAAATATGAAACTCTGTTATGCTTTCACGACTAAGCTACTGAACTTTTCATGAAAAAATCGTACGGATATGGACTGGACATTGGGAAAAAAACCGCGGAAATATCCTTAAAAGGGTTGAAATAGTATCTTTTTCAACTACCTACCTAGTACATATGAAGTATGTTTTGAAATTCTTCGTGAAAGATAAAGTTATGAAACTTCGTACTTATGCACTTTATTAGAAATAAATAATTATTTATTCTAGCGTTTTAGAAATTTCGATCAGTATCTATGAAAAGTTTTTCATGCGTACGCACGTAATCGTGTAACCTATTGTTGTCTGTGCATGGAACATATATGGAACAAATTTTTATTTATTTATAAAATATTATAGGGGGTTTTAGTAAGGAATAGAACCCAAAATAATGATTTCTTATAATATTTCTCTATTTACTTGATTGTCTGTGTGTTTGTATGTAATCTTGGAAACATAATTGTGCTATATTAATATTTAATATTTGTTTTATTAAAAATCAGTTTCCCAAAAATAAAGTAATGTTACTTTAAGAATCTACAACCCTTAGATATTACCAAGCGAAGCGAGAATCACATTAT
Organism: Asbolis capucinus; assembly: GCA_018249125.1. NCBI lineage: Eukaryota > Metazoa > Arthropoda > Insecta > Lepidoptera > Hesperiidae > Asbolis > Asbolis capucinus. The sequence continues at coordinate 8,155 of DWJZ01005008.1, forward strand.
CTCTTGAGTAGGTAATTTTTTTTATATAGATTACCCATTATTTATTTACATTAAACTTTAGACAAAATTTAATTTTTATCGAGATAACCAAAAGCCTGAGACATTTTGAACTTGGCTATTTATTACAAAACATAATAAAGAGCTGTCATTAGTCACACATAAAGATAAATTTTAACTATATTTGATCATTAGTTTTAATCACTTACCTATCATCATTATAATCACAGTCCATAGTTTTCCTACTGCTGGGACTAATCCTTGTATTTCTATATAATGACAATTCGTAAGCTTAGTAGGGTTTACGCTTAAGTTTACTGGTACTAGGGTTGCCAACCGTACTATATTATATATTATTGTACTGTATTTCGAGATTTCATACTATACTGTGCAAGAAATATGTATATAGCAAGCGACAAACCTATTTCAATATTACATATCAATGTTTATATTTTGCAACATTAAAACTTATTTTAAAAAAATATTCCACAAATTTTAACGCGCCTTTCGTTCGACCGCCGTTTTCAACCTGCTTGTGTGAAAAAAAAAATTTAAAGTAACAAATGAGTTAAAAATGTTACTATTTTTATTGTCTCCATAAAGTACTATATTTTTTGAAGCGTACTATATTATTTACGGTGGTGGTAAATACTATATTCTAACAAAAAAAAAGTTGGCAGCCCTACCCATAACTGTCCCACAACTCTCTTGGGTCTCGTCTCACAATGTGAGGTTACACCTCACATTGTGACACCGGCCATAGTCCACCACGTTGGCGGAGTGCGGGTTGGTGAACTTCACACACCTTCGAGAACTTTATGAGGAACTATTAGGACGGCGGCTTTCGTCACATCTTTCTTCACAGAAGTAAGTTATAATAACTACTGATACATATATTTATAGGACCGTTCGAAAGACCAACGTTCAAAAAACTAGGCTAAGTACTTGATGAAGGCTAAGTAGATGATGTAGAACTTGATGTTCTGAATATAAATAAAATATTTCTTAGAGGTACAAACGTCGCGTTTCGCCTCGTTCTTTATCATTCGTACCGGGAAGGAGTAGAACAAATTTCCCGCGTCGGTATTCCCGTTTGATTATAACGTAACTGTCTTCAAGTTAAGAGTGAATAGGCTTTTACTAAGTTAGTGCGCTATACCATCAAGGACTATGTCACTTCTTACCATCAGGTGGTATCGTAGTCAAGCGCTAACTTATCGAAAATAAAAAAAAAATAAAAAAACAATGGGTGAATTTGAGACGAAAATAAGCATAAATGGATTTGGTATAATCGGCTCTTAAGATTGAGCACTTAAGCTGAAAACAATTCGAGAAATAAAATCTTGAAATCGCGTTCTCAATCGAAAATAATGAACGCACTTAGCCATTAATACCACAATAAACACCTTAGTACAGAATTTGCATTCTAAATCTTCAACTCATACCGATTCTCTACTTACCTTCGTTACTTAGTAAAGTAACGATTTAAGTCATCGTTTGCGACAATTAAGTAAATTACGCAAATAGCAAATTGCCGAAATATTTTATTCCTGTCAAAGATTCTCTAGTCAGGATTTTCTGCAGCAATCTTCTCATCACCAGTTTGAACTGGGTCTAACAGCTTCACTTTCTGGTCTTTCGCCTTCATATGCGCCAAATAAACAGTCCATATAAAACTGGCTGCACTCACGAAGACTATTCTGTTCTTCTCTGAGATAAAATAGAAGTTCAAAGTCTGTGCAGTAGGCCAGAAAACAACTCCTATTTTGTATGTTGGCCAAAACTTCTCTCTCACTTCGTTGATACAAACTTTTATTGGTTTCATCTCCAGAAAACTCATTCCGAAGAAGAAGTATGCCATTGCCAGTGGAGAATATGATACCTGATGAATAAACAATTATTTTACCTGTATATAAGACAAAACTAGATTGAAATTAAAGTTTAAAAGGACCAAAGAAATTCTTAATTTTCAGCTTAAAATTTAGCCTAGTAGTAGCGATAATAGAAGGTACTTATCATATCTATATGTTAACCAAATTTTAATATAACAAACCCAATATGACAGGTCGGTTGGTCCAGTCGGTAGTGAAGCTGACTACTACACCGAAGGTCATGGATTCGATTCCCACCCAGGTCAAACTTTTCTGTGATGTTTATTCTGTGTGTCTGGGTAAATATGTGACTATTTAAAAGTGTATATGTATGTTTATCAGTTGTCTGATTACCATAGTGCAAGCTAGCGCCTAATTTGGGAAGAGGAGACCGTGTGTGAGGCGTCTCGACATATTAATGTTAACTCACCTGTTCTATAACAGCTCTTGTTACAGCAGTCGCCAGGGTTTTCTTCTTGAAGAAGCGTCCAGAATACTTCATCCAGCCATAGAATACGGGTGCCATGAAGAAAGTCCCGAAGATGCTGAACCTCGCTGCCCTGCTCCAGTCAGCATTCTCCACCTTGGTGCCATGCTCTATGTACTCCTGGACCAAGCTGCAGCTAGGCCAGATAATGGCGTATGATACCATACCTCGGATTAAGGGGTATTGTGATGGAAGGCCGCGGAATTTCGTAAGTATTCCAGCCATATTTGTTAGATATTTATATTTTTCGGGGTTGCTTGACAGAAATTTATACGACAGAAACTTTGTGTTGCTAGTTTTTATTGCTATCAATATTGCCAGAAGTGTGAAAGCTTAGAGCAATAAAATAATCACAGACAATTCATAATTCATGTCTGTGAAAATTTGTTTAAAATCACACTTATACTTACGAAAACTGTTTTATGTTATTTACTTTTAGTCTTTATTTTAGTTTTTCGTATTTAGTATTTAGACTTAGATTTAATATGAGTGATGAAAGCCCGAGCCCACCAGTGGGACAGTTATGGTTTGTAATTATTACACCTAAAACACTACTAAGATACAAAAGACTATTTTTATATTATAAGGTCTATACAACGAGTTGCTACTTATTGGAATCAAGTACTATATAAAAAATCTATTTGTAATTCTTGTTAGGGGCATGACATTACCTATTTAGTGATGTCAGAAATCAGCGCGACCACCCACCGCGGCGGGCGCTTAGAACAATCGAATAATTCGATTATTTTGTCGAATGATTCGATCATTTAGACGAGTGATTCGATTCGGCGATTGCCTTTGTGATAAGCAGGGCTGGGATGTATCTAAGCGAAGCAAGGCAATATTAACTTAATAACAATGAATTTTTTGCTGAAAACTTAAAATTCGGAACTAAACTCCTTCATATGTACAAATACAAAAAAAATATTAGATAAAAAAAAATTTGAAACTTTTTTGTGTTAAAATAATTCTATAAAAGTAAATTTTTATGCTTTTTTTCGTTAATTTAACTATGTATTGTAACGTGACATTGTGTCAATGTGACATTGTGTTGTATTGTAACAATGAAATTTTATACGCTTCAAGAGATTAGTTTATTTTGCGGTTTATGTTGTTATGACGGTTTTATAACAAAACTGTGGCATTGTCCTCTACTTTGCTTTTCATTTTACCCATATTGCTAGGGACAAAAAATCCTAACCTCACTTTTTCGGCCGCTCTTTTTAAAAATGCATATACCCTATATCATTGTTACAATTCTAATGAATTCAACGACATTTCATATGTCAAAATCCGTGCAACCGCTTTGGCTGTAAGCCGCCACAATGAAATAGATACAAATATAAACAACAACAAAACATACCTATTCTACACGATACACTTTGGAAGTGTGCGCAGGACTTACACGATATAATTCCATCATCGAACGAGCCGGCGCACGGCGGGTATCCATCCCTTCTTCGTCGACACTCCAGTATGAACATCACGCTTTGCGTCTTCCTCCTATGTACTGCGGAGGACTGAAATAAGGTGCCGCGTCAATGTTCCCGTACAACGTAAGTGTCTTCAAGTCAAGAGTGAATAGGCTTTTACAAAATTGGTGCGCTTTATCATCTAAGACCAATCGCTGCTTACCATCAGGCAGGATCGCGGTCAAGCAGTAATTACATTATATACAACGTAAAAAAAACCTATACGCATATACTTGAAAATCATCACTCTCCTTCTGACGCAGTTGAGTAAAAAGTAAGACACAACCCTAATGCTTCGCGATGAGTCAGCAGAAAGGCGCGTGCGGCCGCGGCACATGATTAGTCAATTACAATACAATTAATCAGATACACTCCCATTAGTTAAGGAATACGATTGTCACGGAGATAATGGTTTATTATACGTTATTTAAACAACGGTATCGGAGGTATGCGGTTAACGAAAGTTGTTAGTTGTGCCAACTTTGGCTGGGAACAAAGGGCTGGGAACAACGGAAACGACAAATAAGTTAAATTATACTGAAAGAAATCTGAAGTTTTTATTAATATTACATAAAATTAGACAGTGGAGAGGATTAGAAAAAGATATAATTATGTAGATAGGTACGTCTTTTAAGCTATAAGCAAGAGGGCTACGTAGATGCGTAGATTCTACGTTCTTCGATTAAGCAAAAAGGAAGATGCAAAATAAAAGGAAGATAGAAAATAAATTCTTTTATGATTTATTTATTGAGCAACTGATGGTTGTGAACACCGCCCATAAAAATGAAAAATCCTATCTCGTCAACTGTATAAAAATTTGCTGTATAATTTGTTTTTTTTATTTTTATGTTTTTATATTTTAATTGTGTTGGTATAATTTTTCGTGATTTTTTCATTAGACAATCAAGTCTGTTTCGTTATGCTTAAAAAGTAATATCTATGGTACTATTATGCTTCTTTATAAAATGGATATGATTTTTTTTGCACCGCGGCCTAACATGTGACTTACAAGGAGCGTTAGCAACGCGATCATTTATGAAGTTATTTAATTATTAAAACGGCTGTAAAGGCGAGAAATAGAAAGAAAGAAGTAAAAGATACCTAGATACATACGGGTTCAAAAAATTAGTTTTTAAATACATGTATTTTTCTAAAGCACACTTGACAAAATTGTTAGCAATACAGTGACATCTACATAGACCTGTTTGCGTTTTATTTTGAAGTGACATCTGTTGAACGCTTGTTAAATTACCTGCTTGCCTGTACACATCAAAGTTGTCCGCTCACACACAAATAGTTCTGCTACTCGACACTAGATGGCAATGTAAGGCACACTAAAAGTAGAAAATGGTTAATAACATAATATGTAATAGAATGAAATATTCAGAGAAAAGGCTATTTAAATTCTGTTCACGTAGACAACTTAGCCGCCATCATCATTAAAAGTCATACCTTCACCTAAGTAAGCCATATTTTTACCTAAGTAAATCCGCTGTGGAGCAACGTGGTGGCGTTTACTCTAGACTTCCTCAGAAGACTTCTGTGTTTACCACTGGTACATTAAGAGGCAGTAAGGTAGGTAATAACTAATGACAGTGTAACTAACCCCACCTAGCCGACACTTGGAAAGGTAACAAACGGAACTAACAGTTTTACGGGCCTTAAAGGGCACGGAAGCGCTCGATTTCTGACTTCTGAAAACTCCCGCTACTACTATGGTTTCGACTCATTGATGGCCTGCTGTTGAGTACAGGTTTCTCCTGATAGGGAGGAGCCCTAGAGCATACTCCATCACGCTTCTCCAATACAGCCAACCGAAGTGTCGGGAGTTTTTATGCCGTCTTTCAGCCTTCAATGTGGCTTAACGATTGCTATCTAACGATAACAACCGGGGCCGACGGCTTTACGTGCCTTTCGGAGCACGGTGTCGTTCGTGAATTTTTCTCACTAACGAACGCTTGGGCTACACGTAACCCGCAGACCACTTCTGTGCGGCCCGCGCAAAACCGTTTTACAGCACAACTTGGCTTTTCTTGTATAACGTTCCTCCCAATAACAACACACAAAAATTGGCCCGCCCCAATATCTTCATAACGTTTGTAGTCCTCGTAAGAAAAGGTTGCCAACCCAGGCTCTGGACCCCAGTTACAAGCAACCCATGCTTCATTGATTACTAATGGGTTGAAGCCAAAACAAAATTCCTAACATCCGTTAAAAAATAGTCCACTCAAAATAATCTTCAAATGGCTAGTCCATAAACCCACAATTTTATGACGTACACGACATTTCCCGAGGCAATTGAAATCTTTGGCAGTTTTTTGAAATGCTCTTAAAAATATTTAGTAGATTGTAAATTATTCCTTAACGAAGTGTTAAGTTTGAAACGTTAAATATTTTTATGTTGATAATTAAATCGAATGATAGCCCAGTGGTTTGAACGTTCTTCTCTTGAACGGATGGTCCTAGGTTCAAACCCTGAGCGTACTCGTAATGATTAACACGTTATGTTAATCATAACTTGCTTCAGTAAAGGAAAACATCGTGAGGAAACCTGCACTCCTCAGGGATCTCCATAAAATTCTCGAAGGTGTGTAAACTCTATCTAGTCCCCACTTGGCCAGTACTGCACCAAATTCTGAG
>DWJZ01005009.1:0-14621 GCA_018249125.1 Asbolis capucinus
AATAATATTAATTACTGGCGACAGCTAGTGCCAAATATCTCATGAGCGCTTCCGTGCCTCAGAGGGCACGTAAATAAAAAAAGCTTGTAATGGTAAGTAGGGCCTACACACAGGTCTCTCCTCATACTAGGAGGCCACGACCATACTCCACCACGCCGCTCCAATGTGGATTGGAGGAATGACCAATAAAAGTGCCGGAAGTTTTCAAGTCACCGAAAGGTCTCCGATATGACTTAACGACTCCTAACGACAACAATCGAGACCATCGACATTACGTGCCCTCTGAAGCACGGAAACGTGTATGTTTAGCCACTATCGGTCACCCATCCACTATCTGACCGTTAATACAGCATAACCTAAACATAAATATGATGAGATGTTGTCTTTCTCTCTTATCTTCTCTTCTTTAAAATCAAACACGACTTATTACATTATAAAGTAATAATTACTATCTCAGGGTCGTTAATGATTACTTTATTTTCTCCTTAGTTAAGAATAAATGCAAATCCTGTACTAAGGAGAGATTTTGTAGCCATTAAGTGACAATAATTTCCTTCGTCCAGAATCCATAACAATTCGATACTAAGGAGCAATTTAAGTAGCCATTAACGACTCTGAGTGTGAGTTATTAATAAATTATTAATAAATTGCATTGTTTAGCGGTTTCTCAAGCTGAGTACAACGAAATATACAGCGAGTTAAATGTTTGATATTATGACATTATGAAAGAAAACATATATGTTTGCCTGTGTCTATGTGTGTCAGTTTGTCTGGTTGTCTGTTTCAGTTTGTGTTCCTATGTGTTTTGTGGTCGCATTGACTCTGTGTGTGTCTGTACTTATATATGTCATCGAGGCTCTGCCTGTGTCTATGTGTGTCAGTTTGTGTGTCTGTCTGTTTGGGTTTGTGTTTCTGTGTGTGTGGCGGTGTATTTAACTCTGTTTCATCCAGGTTCTGTTCCTGTTAGAGGTCACTAGGCAGCGCAGACAGTGCCCTCTAGCGGCTGAAGGTCGAGCTTGATGTCGTCCGACTGCAACTCCGACACCAGCTCGCGTAGCCTAAAAATATTATATATAAACATTACAATTTAATTTAATCCCTATTAAATATTATAAATGGAAAAATAATTATGTCTGTCTGTTAATGTTTTCACATCAAAATAACTGAACGTATTCTGATGAAATTCAGTACAGAGACAACTAGAAAAAAAGGCTCGAAGGGGTTGAAAACGGGGATGAATTTTTTTAAACTGTTGAAAAGTCACTCAATATGAAATACGTATTGAACCCAGTACAGATATGAGGAAAAACACATGAAAATAAAATCAGTAGAATTGTTCAAATCTGTTTAAAAAGTCTCGTCTTCCGGACAACCTTTGCGTCACAGACGGTCATAGTATTGCGTACCTGGCGAGCTGTGTGGGCGTGACGTAAACTGTGTCGTCTACTGTGCTCTCCTGCGACGCCGGGTACTGCAGGGTACCGATGTCCAGCGCCTTCGACGACAGGGCCTGCGGGGGACGGAAAATATGTTTTAAAAAGGTTGTTTTATGAAATCGTCATGGAAGTGATACTTTTTTCAGCTTATAACCAAAACCTGAAATTTTTGGATTTATGCCTTCGATCAAGAATTTACTAGATGTCGTTTCCCAAAGCAATTTAATACAAAATACTGTCCGCATAAACTTGAACCTCTTCTTTGTCCAATAATATCCTCCCGCTCCCTCCAGACTCAGAGTAAAATACAGCAACAGGCAATTTTGCCTGTCAATAAATAAAATTAATTTGCTAGTTAAGTTTTACATTATATTTTGTAATTTTTCTCTGGATTGTATTAGGGGTAGTGAAAATATGTATACATAAATAAAATAAATAATAAATCTATGAATAGTTATAGGATATATTTTATCCCGGGAAATGGATTAGTTCCCGCAGGATAACAAGTTAACAAGTATGAACTCTCCGAAACCAATGGACCAATTTAGATGAAATTTAGTATGTTTGTGGCGTATGTAAGGACAATGGTTACAGGATATGTTTTATCCCAGAAGATGCTTTGTTCGCGCGGGTTAAAATTAATATGGCAACTCTGAAAGCAACTCTTCTTCCGAATCGAAGCGAGCGCAATTTCTAGTGTTTATATATATATATATTAGTTACGGCGGCGAGGTCCGGCGCGGGGAACTCGGCGAAGTCTGCCTCCACGCAGCGCCACGGCCGGTGCAGCAGCAGCAGCCGCCGCGCCTCCGACTGCAGCCCCACCAGCCGCTCCTGACAACACACTCACCCGTTAACATGTGTCCTGTAGGGCACAAATCAAAATACCAAGTATACGAAATAGACTGTCTTCTGCAGGGTATGCACATCACAATCGCACATCTCCCACAAACCCCAAGAAATTACAGAGTATTACATCCCCCGCAGATCACAATATCTCCATTTCATATTAAATATTCCACAGGTCACTTTCAGAGCACATTTTCTTCATCTTACTCACCCGGAGTGCACTCAAGTCAATGTCTCCACCAGGACACAGTCCTTCCAACTCTCACTAACCCCGAGTGCACTCAACTCAACTTCCCCTCCAGGACATAGTCCCCCCCAACACTCCGAGTGCAGTCAACACAACGTCCCCTACAGGGCACAGTCTCCTCACAGGGCACACAGCTTAACGTCCCCCCCCATCTCACGATACCTCGAGCTCGCGCCTCATCTCCCGCTGCCGCGCGCGGTGCGTCTCCAGCGCGTGTGCGTACCGGCCGGGCTCCGCGGGGAACTTCACCAGCCCCGAGCGCGCCACGAACAGAGTCCACTCCTGGTCATAAAAGAATATTCGACTAATATTATAAATGTGAAAGTTTATGCGGATGGATGGATGGATGTTTAATTACATACAGATATTTGTTATGATGGAAGGATAGCAACTCCTTCACGCAAAAACTACTGAACGGATCTGAACGGAATATGGGACAGAGATAGATTAAGGTCTGTAAACTTTTTATCAACAAATCACACATGCTATCCCGCGGGCGGTCACTTGTATAATAAAAATATGGTACGTACCGTCTGCAGCTTGGCGAGGTCCCGTTCGAGCTGTGCGGCGTCCTGTCTCCGCGCGCGGGCGGCGGGCTCCGCGGGGTGCTGCAGCGGCCGCAGCGACCGCAGCGCCGCGCGCTCCGCCCGCCGGGACGCCGCCAGCCGCGCCGCGCGCTCGCGCTCCACCGTCCTGGAGAACACCCACGTGTATTCCAAACTATCCAATACCCGAAGCACAACTCTACCTACCCGTAACCGTATCCGTAGCCTTAATTGTCATTACCTACAGCTTTCGATCAACAATCAACTAGATAACGCGTACAAAATCAAAGCTAATTTAATCCCTTGATTACTTACTTACTTCTGTACAATGTACAATGAAAAGAGTTTTGTTCATTAAGTTTAACATACGCATTGCGGCGTTATGAAACTTCTTCACTCGTTATTCTTAAAGCATACTAAATAAAACACCAGCCCAGTTTTTAAGTGAGCTGGAATTTGTCGAGACACATTTTTGTATCGTCAAGTTCAATATCTTGATTTAAAAAGTCACTTTATTATTATGACAAAAACATTCTAAATATATTTAAGTACGACATAGATTAGACAGTAGTAAAAAATTAAAAATAACTAAGAATATACATTCGCCTAAATCCTCCATCTTGTTTTCCTGTTAACAATAGGGTAAGAAGATTCTAGGATTTTGTCAACTCACCAACTCAACACCTTGAGCTGATGCTGCAGAGCCTCATTGACCTCTCCAGCAGCGACACCAGCGGACACCTTCACCGGCGTCTCCTCTGCACACACAAAACATTTTCAACACACACACTTCCATCAACATCCACCAGCACCGATGGTAGTTAACAGGTAATACGTACAGCAGCTCAAAATGCATTTATTGTTTTCGAAATTCCGTAGCTGTGCGGCTGACGCGCGGTCGGCTTCCTACGCAATTGCAAAAAACCAAGCCAAGTGCGAGTCGAACTCGCGCACTACGGATTCCGTATCTATAAAAACGGCAAAAAAATAAAGTCTGTTGTATATCTCATATACTCTTTAATATTTATTTCCCGTAAATATTTATTTAATGATTAATTGTTGATTAAACAGAATATATAACTAAAAAATCATTAAATATTTCAAGCGTCTCCCTGTTGACGTTATTAATATTGAGTAAAAATAATTAGTTCTATTGTATGGAAAAAAATATTTTTATTCTTAAATAATAATTTTATTCTGTTTTTTTATTATATGTGGTTTTAGCGGCAACAGATATACATCATCTGTATAAATGTCAACAGTCTAACTATGACGGTTCATGTTATACAACCTGTTGACAGACAGACAGCGAAATCTTAGTAATAAGGTCCCGTTTTGCCCTTTGGGTACGGAACCCATAAAATAAATTCCGCTAGTAACCTAAATATGCCGTATTTTGACTGTATAACAGCGCAACATAGAAAAAAACAGACTAAACTAAATGATAAAACTTTTATAAGCTAAAAAAATGTGTTCCTATTGAATAGTTCAATTTTAACAAGCTTTAATTAACATATTTAAAAACACAATCTTTAATTATAGAACCTTAAAACGAAGAAACACATAAAATTGTTAAACGCTGAGGAGTTAGCTTGTCTGGAGCTAATCCTGAACGTTCAGGTCATGCTTATCATAAAAATACATCGTCATCAAGACAGAAGTTTATGCAAAATTTCAGCTCCGTAGTGTACGAGGAAGTGGGTCTAATTAAGTTTGCAAAATTTGACCCGAACACTTAACAAACAAATATACTAACATACTAATATACAAACATACACTGCAAGTTGAATAAAAACTTGTAAAACTAGAGTAAAAATGCTAATCTGCTGTACGTATTACATTAAGGTAAAATTAGTCACTGAATAGTAATGATAATAAAATGTAGGTAATTATATTATAGTTGTATGAAAAGTTTATGGAAAATTAGAAAAAAAATATACAAAGAATTTTCAAAACTGCCAGATACATTGTTAAAGCACTTCTAAAAAAATTTAAATATTTATTTTTCAGATTATGTACTGTTTTTCTTATTATACAATAACAAACTTATGAAAATACAGGAGTTCTCATATCCACGCCCATTTTGGTTAACATTACTATTATATATATATATACACTTTTTATATGTTTTTAGTACAGATATTAATTTCGTCATACTCATATAATATACGTCATATAATTACATTTAATTTAACGCAGAATCCGCGTATATTATATCAAAACAAATATGAAAACTCCCATTTTTTTATTTTACAATGTGACGATGTCGCTGGAAGCGTTCGTATAAAATAAAATATTAAAAGCCACATTGAATACTGTTCTGGCAGGTGACATTCAGGAGCTAAAGTAACCTCGGGTCATGAGCAAAGCTAATCTCGTGCCATGAGTCAAGTCAGACAATGAACGGAACTAAAATGCCATGATGTAAGCTAAAATTAAGTAAAAGAACAAAACAACTCGGGCCATGAAAAAAGAGAACGGCTTGATTATTTCGAAGCTAAACTTGAATCAAGTTAGAAGCTAAAATTGGACCAGTTCGAAGCTAAACTTGAATCAAGTTAGAAGTTAAAAATGGATCAACTTTGAAGCTAAACTTTGACCAACTTCGAAGCTAAAATTGGACCAAGTTCGAAGCTAAACTTGAATCAATTTCGAAGCTAAATTTGGATCAAATTCGAGCTAAACTTGAATCAATTTCGAAGCTAAATTTGGATCAAATTCGAGCTAAACTTGAATCAAGCTCAGGCCATGAGGAAAACTAAACTCTGAGAATAACAAAAGCTAAACTCTGGCCATCTGGCACGAATGTCACCTGTCAGAACTGTTCATAGTTCACGTCACCACACGGACATGCGCATTCAAATGAACAAACATGACTGATCAAATTAGTATCATTCCCCTCGTGAAAAAAGCACGAGTGTGTTATACACTGGTTACTTGCCTTCCCTCTCACACGTATGGCATTAGACTGAGATAGATATATTCTTTGATATTTAACATAAATTACACATTCTAACTTCTAATCAAGTACTATCTAGGAACGTAATAAAAAACACGATGAACTTTTTAAGGGATTTTTGCAAAGAAATAATATAATGCAATAAAAAAGAACACAACCATGCTGATACAATATTGATGCAACATTTATAAAACAATAGAGGACGCTTACGCAGCACTTCTTTTTGTGGAGTTGCTGGCATCACCGCTATGTGTAGCACAATACAAAAAAGTCATTTTAATATCAAACTCATTCGTATCCGAATAAAAAACGAAATAATCTTGAAATAGAAATATTCATAATTTAAAACTTCACGATTTTAATTCATTTAATTAATACTTGAAACTGGTTTCAAAATAAATTAAGTATTTCATACTAATTATAGATTATATCCAAGTACATCATGCGGTAAAATAAAGAATAAATAACAAAAAATACAAATATTGCATGCGAAATGACGTTTCGGGAGAAAACAAAAAAATTCTGAAAGCAAATCTAACCTATATAATTATTTAACCTTTGATTCACCAAATTTTTATACATCCTAAAGACAAGATATTCTTTCCCCGTTTCTTTTTAATTTTGTAACTTTCCGAAACCATGGTAGGTATAAAATATTTGATGTTCGCAAGTGTTAAAAAAATTGAGTTTGAATTTGACAATTTGACTTCCAAAATTTCGAATCGGCGAACTATTTGTGACCCTAGTTATATATATATATATATATATATACATGACCGTTAAGTGCAAAATCTTTAAAATATAATGAATACTGCCACAATAGAAATTAAAAACAAAATATTAAAAAAAAATTAAATGTTTTAACGCATAATATATATTTATGAAATAGATATTATAAGACAAATTTAGACTATAAATATAATCAATAGTACTTAGTATTGAATATAAATAAATTTTTATATTAAGAATATATCTACGATGCATGTAATTGAGTTAATATATATTATTTGTAACAAACGCACTTGGTCGTTAAATATACATATCAATTTTTATTTTGTTAGAATATACATGTTACCACAAGGTGTTAGAACGGTAAAGAAAATATTTTATATTTTTATTCTATATTTTTATTAGAGGGTTCAGTGAAGAATTTCACCCCGCCACTCTTTTATTCTAGCTTATATATTATATAATAGAATCAGGGCTAAGAGTGTTCAAACTTTTCACTTTGAGATGAGTTTTCAGAGTAAAAAATTAAATATAAATTAATTAAGTTATTTATATATAATTCGTCTGGTTATTTATGAAATACCAGTAACTGCGTTCGCTTCGCTTCGTTATAGCTAAGAACTGTAGACAGAATTCTTTAAGCCGACGTATCTGTTGTATTTGGACGCTATTTAAAACAAACCGTTACCCAACTTTCCGTTTCGTATCACAAAATGTTCATTTTAGTTACTGGTACTATAAAGTAGTAATACTTTGTAGTACTATATAATATATTATACTACATACTACCAAGTGATAAATCAGTAATATGTACTTATGTAAAGTCAAAATTACAAAATTGCAGTTTTTGAGAAACAAAGTTGAGAAAGTAAGACAACAGATACTACCCCAAGTTAACTATGAATACTGATTAAAAATCACGATTCGTTGGTGCTGCCTTTTTAAACTATTTCTGAGAACAGCAACCACAAACTGATAAACAAACAAACTGACAAAAAACGTAATATGATTATTACGGAATCTAAGTTGATATATACCCCCACAAATCCATTTTTAAGTATATCTTCCATGTACAAAAAAATATCAGTTACAATCATATTATATACATGGGCGTACCGAGACTGGGGTAGGGGTACCTGTTAGCCCCTAGAATTCATGAACAACCTCTGCCTCTGTGCTCTTGGGTCCCATCTGTCTCCTCTGAGTCCACTCTGTCCCCCCGGAATCCCCTTATCCTCGTCTGGGTCCCCTCTGTACCCTCGGAGTCCCATCTATCCACGCCTGGGTCCCGTCTGTCCCCCCTGGATCTAGGTACGCCCATGAAACTATGGGAATGATAGATAAATAATGGTAATGTGCACGAGGACATGCGGGTTAGAGGCAGTGTATCGCCTTACGTGAGTAGTCCCGCGGAGAGACGGCGGGCGGCGCGGGCGCTGTGCACACAACTCTAAGTTAGGCCGCTCACAGACCGTCAGTCACGTTTGACAAAGTCTCAGTATCAGTAATACCGTCAGTACCAATATCAATATCAGGTCCGCCAGTATCAGTACAATACTGTATTTAATGTATTGTTAATACATAAGTCATTTTTAACATATTATCTTTTAATATAATGTCAATCGCAACTGATCGTGTCGACACCTCATCGAAGTTCAAAATGTCTTAAAATTTTCATTCAATGCACACGCACATAAATATACACACACAGACAATGTCGTATATCAACGTAAGCGCACACAAAAATCTACAATAGTATTGTGAAAACGTAATATTTGTAACACATACACCCGAAGCAATCCATTCAAGATCTGATGAAGAACGGGGTCACTTAGATGGTAAAGGTATCACCGACGGGGTCACCACCAAAGTCACCAATGGTGACAAAATCAATATTAAATGTTGAATTATATCCTAGAATTTACCCAATTATAATAATAAGTTAGAATTGTAGAAAAAGGATTTAAAATTTCACACTGAATTCAGCTTTAAACAATACACTCGCACAATCTTAATATAACAATGGTAAATAAGGCCATTTGATTATTTAAGAAAGTACAAAGTTCACACTAATGTGAACCTTAAAACATAGAAAAATACAGCAGCAACTTGAATGCTTGTTACGGCAACATTTAGGCCCTTCGTATTCCAAACATTGTTTATTTAATTTGACATGTATTTGCTCTTTTTTTTCGTTGACTGAAACGAGCCGAACTTTATAAATATTAAATTAATATATTTTTATTCTTTTTTCAGTTGTTTAATAATAAATATTTTGCAATTACAGCCGAACACAAAATATAAAAATCGACAGTCATGACACGATGGGGCGTTGTTTCAAGACCTGCATTGAATTAATAAATTATGAAACAAGATTTCATTTTTGCCGTATTGTAAAAAAAAAACAAAATATACACAATAATAAAACTACTGTGACAAAAGTGTTATCTTAACAAACATCTCACACACTTCCAAAACTCAATCTCATCTTCATCAACACAAATACGTGTAAATGCACCTGCGTGTACGTGTGCGTGTACGTCTACGTATGCGTGTCAGTGTATGTTGGCATGTACGTGTCGATGTAAGTGTAATTGTGGGTGTACGTACTGTGTATGTTTACGTGTACGTGCGCGTTACGTCTACGTGTAAACGTATAAGTGCGTGTACGTACCGTGATGGCCGCCGCTGCGCTTGGCATACACCTTCAGTTTGTTCCGCAGCGCCCCGCGCTCGTTCTCCAGCGAGTCGATGTCCTGTTGCAAGTGGTCCATCGTTTCCTCGAACTCCTTCTCCTTCCTGGAAACAGATCAAGGTCAGCATGAGTCTTCCTACAATATCAAGCCGAATACCATAGTACATTAGATAATGACGTCACAGAATTTTAATCACGGAGTTTTCTATATATTATACTAATAATAAATAGTGAAGCAAAAGGTTTATACCACTTCTTAAAATATTACGCGGACAGAGGCGTATACGAGTTAGTCTATATATATTTTTATATATTTCTTTGTGTGTTTTTGGGCATTAAGTTGTCTGAAGTAAATAAACAACATCTGTGGTGTTGACTCGTGCCGCCATACCTCTTGAGCTGATTGTGCGCGTCGTCAAGCCGCCGCTGCAGCTGGTCGGCGCGCAGCTCCGCGTCCCTCGTGGCGCGCGTCGCCGCCGTCAGCTTGCGCTCGCCGAGCTCGCGGCGGATCTGCATCTCTGACACCTCCTCCTGCTTCGCCTGCACCACACCATCATCACCATCATGATCATCAACACCGCTGACATCATCTTCTCAATCATCATGATTATTATGACCACCATCAAAATCATCCCCATAATTACATACAAGTACAAATTTACCCTCTATCGCTTTCACGCTTAAACCACTGAACTGATTTTGATGAAAATTACTACAAAGATAAACCAGAACTAGAAAAAAAACAGGCTAGACTTTATCACGAAAAAGTCTTGAAAGCGTTAAATAGAGCACAAAAGATTGTCTGTAACAGCGTTATCACTGAAATTCAAATAATCTTTGTATTTTGCACTTATAAAGACGAAGTATTACAAATATAGAAATTACATATTAGGAGAATGAAATTAAAACTTCCGCGCGGACCTAGCCGCAGCAAATAGCTAGCTATCTATTTAGTCTACATACATATAAATTCTACATCTTTTGACAGGCCTGTTGGTCTAGTCACTAGACTAGACTCTAGTGGTTATTGAAACTGACTGCTACACCGATGGTCGTGGGCTCGATTCCCACCCAGGCCAAACTTTTCAATGAGCAGGAATATTTGTTCTGTGTGTCTAATAAATATCTATATAAGTATGTATTTAAAAAGTATATATGTATGTTTATCAGTTGTCTGATCACCATAGTACAAGCTAATGCTTAGTTTGGAATCAGATGACCACGTGTGAGTCGTCCAAAGATATTTATTATTTATTTAGACATTATACTCAGTGGCAACTCTACACGAGGCAACCAACTGCTAAGACGTACCTTGAGCGCCTTCCTGAGCTCCTTGATATCAGCCTCCTTGTTCTCCAGCTTGATGGTGAGCGTCTTGGTCTCCTCCAGCTGCTTCTTCACCAGCTGCGCGCGCAGCACCACCGGCGGCGTTGGCTGAGGGGTGACAAACATACATATATACATGTAGTAGTGAACGTGAAATGGAACCATTTCAGACATAATTATGCATATGTGTAGCTTTCATCTTATATTATAGTATAGTTTTTAGCCTACCTTCTTTCTAGTTTGACATAAAAATCATATAACTTCGAATTTTCACATCACTACACCCCACAGAACTTGCCATATCAACAAGAAATAATTTAATAAAACGTTACCGTTAACAAAACGTAAACCTCATCGACTCGTCATACCTTGTCGACGGGGACGTTGGTGAGTGACATCATGTCGTACTCCTTGTCCTGCGTGAAGGTGGCCAGCTTGCCGACGTCAGCCGCCACTGTCGCCAGGGCATGCTTTATTGTCTTCACAGCCCCGTGGTCGTCCTGAAATACAAAAAATATAAATCAATGAATAAAAATAAGGTTAGTAAATTTTAAATTATAGGAAAAAAGAGAAAGGAGACAAAAAAAGAAACAAAGAAAAATAAAAACGAGAAGCCAAAAGAAAGAAAAAAGAAAGGACGAAAGACAAGAGAATCAGAAAAAAAAACAAAAGAAAAGAGAAAGATCAAGAAAAGGTCAAGAAAAAAAAAATAACAAAATGAGGAGAATGGGCCTTTAAGCGTTCCACGAAAATAAATATTTCAATCAACTTATGATCTTTTTAGATGTTCGTTTTATAAAAGCTTATTAAAACACCAGCGGTGTTTTTTGCAATTTCTTCCTATACCACCCACAGTAGAGATTTGTTGAAGGAACGACGTATTTACGTACATATGTAGCAGTATGACCTGTCGATAAATATTGTCGATTATTAACGTATTTACGTGTGTAATAGTATGATTTGTCGATAAATATTATCGACTATTGAACACGCTGGTCACTTGTAAGCAAGTCTTGTCGATTACCTAACACGTAGGTCACCTGTTGATAAGTCTTGTCGACGGCGGCAGCCCAGATGGCTTGAAGCGCGGCGTGCGCGAGTGGCGCGCCGTCCCCTCGCTCGCCGGCGGTGGCCGCGCACGCGCACGCCGCCCGCAGCGCCAGCGACGCGGCGCGCGCGCACCGCCATAGTGCATGCGCGCTATCGCCTCGGAGACGCTCCAACAGCTGCGGATGTTAGTGTAGTGTATTGTTTTAAAGACTATAATTTTTTACGGTTACATTAAACTTTAAGTCTTTATTTTACTTCAAAACTTCCTTTAGTAAACTTTACTTACTTTGCTTTAAAACTTTAATTTACTTATATTGTAATTATTTTGATTACGTTTTGCTTATACCAGCATTAAACAAATATACAAAAAAATAAACGCTCCGAAACACACGCATAGTTAAACCCGGCACATAAAATATAACAAGACCCGAGGCCAGCGGTAGGCCAGTAGGCCAGTGTTCTAAGGTCACACAAAGCAAAATGAGATTCTAGCCCATCAATGGGCGAATCGTGTGGCTACTGTAATCACCTGCATGTCGAGCGGCAGCGCGCTGAGCCTCACGCCGGGCGGCAAGCGGCGACGAATGCCCTTCAGTTGCTGCTGCAGCGACACAGCGCTGGACTGGATCGCCGAATGCAGCGCGCCCAGCTCCAGCTGGTGCTCTGACGGCTGGAATAACACAATCGATATTATGAACTTAAAAAAATAAAAAAAACGACTATAACATTTGTTGGACACATCTGTACGTACACGTACGCACGCCCGTGCATGCACGTACGTATTCTGGCGAACATTTCAAATAAATAAAATCCTACTTTTATTTTCATTTTCAAAATTCATTAACAAAAATAACTTAGGCTTTTTTACGGTCATCCCTCATTACTTAAAAATAATGTAGAATACAATATGTACCATTGTTTACTTGTTAAAAACCAATCTACAATCCCCTATCTTGTTTTGGACATCTTATCGACACTTACTGTAGGCAACAAGAAAAAAAGGAAAATGTGTATGTCTCTCTGTGATTATATACTTTTCTACATGGTGTCTGTCTCTGTGTGGCTTTGTATGTCGGTGTATATATCTGTCTGTATATCTGACCTGCAGCGTGACCTGCAGCGCGGCTGCGTCAGCTGCGAGCCCCCTCGCGAGCGCGTCCAGCGCGGCGCATGCGCACGCAACTCCCGCGCGGCCGCCAGCCGCCCCCTCCACGCTGTTCAACGACAGCGCCGACCACATCGCCGACAGATAAGTCCAGCATCGCTCGATACCTATCGTTAGATATCATTAGAATGATGGAATTTGTGAAAAAGAACACATTATTCTGCATAGAATTTGGCTTAAAAAGCCGTTGCTTAACGTGAAATGTATGCTTCCAATGAGATGTTTTGCTTGTTTTATTTATGGTTTTCTTTTTAATCATGATGAAGCAGAAATTTAAATAATGAAGGTCAATAATACCATCCAGCGAGCAGTTCTCATCGAGCTCGTTGGTCTTGAGGAGGTGCGCGGCCGCGTCCAGCGCCCGCTCCTGCGCCGCCGCGTCCGGCAGCGCGCCCGCCGCGCGCAACAGCTGCTCCGGCGAGCACGACTCCAGAGCCTCGCTCCACATGCACACCATGCACTGTGCAGACACACACAATCATCATCAGCGTCATGTATATGTACAGCTATACACAAACGTGTATGTGTGAGTACCTGGCGATGCCGCCATCTTGATCTGGATTAAACAATGCGTTCGTAACTAGCCTGCATTTCAATTGTCTCGTGTACACATATCCATTAATCAGCATCGGTGTTACAAGAGAGAAAAAAGAAGAATAAGAGAAGGACAAAAGGGAGAGAGGAAGAAAGAGTGAAAAGAAAAAAGAATAGTAAGAAAAAAACAGAAGGAAAGAAGAGAACGAGGGAGAAAGTGTGCCAATGTGCTTGTAGTTAGGGAAAGGAAAAAAAAGGAAGAAACAAAGACAGTTGTCGGGATCTGCTCCAATATCCACACTGTATTCTATGTCTAGTATATCTCACTCAATGGGAAAATTTGTGAAAATGAATTGTTGTCTTTTATGACATAATAACAATTATCTGGAATAACACATAGGTTACTTTTTATGAACGTACCACGCGAGCGAAGCCACGGGCGGAAACAAGTGCAAGAATTATGAGTACTCGTCATAGTTCTAAAATATAAAAATTGTTAAGAATGTATAACGGGTGTATTTATATATGTATGCGTGTATGTGTGTATGTATGTATTTATGTACGTTATTAACCTGTATCATCAGCAGCTGGTACTCGAGCTGGCAACGGAAGCTGTACTGCACCGCCGTGTGGCTCTTGGTGATCACCTCGCGGTCCCACACGTTCACAGCTGGGAACCTGGCAACACCGTGTAAATATTAACGCCAAAAACCACTCCCAAGAACAAAAATCCATCTGTTCATTAAGACGACACGTAACGCAATGTTAATTTCTTTTGTCACTAAATATTATTTAAGAGAAAAAAATTAAGGTATACAAAAAAATTACAAGATTTGCCTGGGAAGGAGGTAGTTAAAAAACACGTCGCCTAACATATTTCATGATAACTGAATTATTATTATTTATATTACTAACTCATCCCATCACAGCCCACTATTGAGAACGGGTCTCTTCTCTGAATGAGAAGGTTAAGGCCATAGTCCACCACCCTGGCCAAGTGCGGACTGGCAGACTTCACACACCTTTGAGTTTTGCAAACTCCCCAGCATGCAGGTTTCCTCACAATGTTTTCCTTCACCGTTATAG